>VZSE01013746.1:504550-515562 GCA_013398275.1 Promerops cafer
CAGGGACCGGCCGCGGCCCCGCCGCTGCCCCGGGCCCCAGGCAGAGCCACGGGGAGAGCCGCTCTCCCGGCGCAGAGGAGACCAAATATGCCCTAGCAAAGACTCCATCCACCCCGCGAGATCCTGACTCTATTTAACTTTATTAAATGCGTGTACAGTCGAGTGTCCTGCAACCACAGCCTTGCTGGTTCAAGAGCTACTAGAGAAAAGACAGAGATCAAACAAAACCTACCCCACGTGTATCTTTTGTCTGAGACCTGTGAAATATGTAGATGCCTAGAAAAACTGACTTTGACAGTCATCTCTATGAAGTAATTCACTCTAAAGATATATAGATATATTTTCTTCAAGCAGATTCTGCTCTATTTCTGTGAATAAACCTTCCTTTCTACTGAACACGGAGCGGTGTTAAGTGTTCGTTTGAGACTCTCGGGCTCGGCGGGGGAAGGACTGAGCTTCCGCCGGCTCCGCCGCTCCACGAAGCGGCCGCGCTGCGGGGATCCCGCCTCTCCGCCCTGGGCCACAGGAGGTCTGCTTCCCCGGAGCTAAAGACCTGGAGCATACCCTGGGGGAGGGGGTGACTGGGTCCGCAGCTCGCCGCGGGAGCCCGGCCCAGCTCCGCAGCCCGGCGCCCGGGCGCTGCGGGAGCCGCTCCGGCCGCTCTGCTCCGCGGGGACAGGAACAGTGATCTATTGATGAAGTACAGTCGGTCCTCCGCGCCGGGAATTTTTAACTTAAACATCTCCTCTCTATCGATCAGCGCGCCCGTGGGAGATGAGGCTGAGATAAACAGGAGTGCGGGGCGCTCCCCCTGCACCGGCAGCGGCCGCCGGCAGCTGATGCGCCAGATCCCACCGCGCTGTTTAATGTTTCAGGGTTATGACCGCACTGTTTACAAGATGTCTTCGGTTATTTATACTGTTATTATTAGCACAGGGGCTTTAAATTTCCGCCTCACTTGCTCTTTCAATACCATCCCTCGGTTCCGTTTGATACCTGGGTACTTTCTCTGCCGAAAGCAGGAGAGGGGCAGCAGGGGCTCCAGGGCCGTCCCCCAGACCAAGCCCTCCGTCCCCGCTAGTTGCTGGGGCCGGCGGCAGGCCCCGGGGCGCGGTCACAGGCAGTACGGGGACCACAGACCCTCCTGGGGGCTCCCTCCCCTGGGTATCCCCCGCAGACCGGAGTTGAGCTGCCTCGGGCATCCGTGCAGCCTGGATTGTGTTAATTCTCATCCCCCACCTTCCCCCGAGATAACTGGACGAGGTGGCACGTCCTCCAGGCGACCCAAATTCACCAGTCGGGTTCATGCGTGGGCTAGGTTAGGTTTAATTAAAGCAGCTCTCTGTGAGCCGAGGGCTGTGCAAGCATCTTGGCCCTCATTATGAAAAAGGCCAGGAACTGCTGTATCATCCTAATGGTTGTGAAGGGGAGAGCTGTTTAATTTCACTTTTGCACAGCTTTATCTCCATGCCACACAATTAAGAGCAGACCTCTGTACCTGGCCTAACCATGTGTAACTTCACTGTTGTGGACAGGACTGCGCCAGGTGAGACGTGCATTTACACACAGGGCCTTGACTGACTTCGTGGCCACGCACAGATCCTGAACAGCAGCAGCTTTTGCTGAAGAGACGAGCGGCTCTGGTAACCACAGCTGAACAGGCTGATCTGCTGATTTCTTTGCCACAGGCACTGGGAAATTCAGTGGGAATTGCTGGTCTGTTAAAGGGAGAGAGAATAGAGGTCCCCGGCCTTAAGCTGAGTGCAGGTGACTGATACAACAAATGCACATTTTAACCTCTAAATTTACTCACTGAATTGAAACTAACCATTGGATTTAACCACTCAAAATCTCAACTTAAATCCATACTGACCAGTGCCTGGTCAAGACTCATAGCAAGGTGCTGATTTCCTTCTAGAAAGCAGAAATTGATACACTTCTGAGATATGCACAAAGTTGAGTTAAATTCTGAATATTCTAACACACGCTTCTTTGCCACCCTGTCTTGCAATTCTTGCTAACTGCACTCAGCATCTTCCCAGCTAATTAACTGTATGCAGCGTTCATTCGCCACCTGAAATACAACACTGAAGAAAGGGAAGGGAGGAATATAATGGTACTCCGTGAAAAGTGAGGAACACAGCTGTAACCATGTTCCAAAAGCTGCAGGAACAGTAAGTGTTGAAGATCCTTACTGTGTTCACACTGGCAGTAGACACCACGAGTTGCTTCTCGTACTGCTGTTTGCTTTATCTAGCAGTCTACATCGAGATGTCTTGGGGACTGAACTATTCCTCGAGCATCCTGCACCTTCCTCAGCCCTTGCCTCTGAGCAACAGTTCAACAACAAAGAAACAAAAAGCAACAAGAGATGAACAAAAGCAAGCAGCAGTACACAGAAAGGTAAATAATGACTTTACTCTGACTCTCAAACAATTAGTGGCTTTATCTCTATTTTGAAGACAATGAACATATTTTCCAGAGGCATTTATGTGGCTGGGAACCCCAGGTCCGCCGACCTCTTGTGTTAAGGGCACAGACCCGACAGTAATGGCACAGTGCTGGCAGCTGGCTTAAACAGCCCGAGTTTCTTAGATGAATTAAGAGTTCTACTACGCACTTCAGGAGAACAATGAATGAAATTATTCTACCCTGCTGCTGAGTTCAATTTTACCGCAAAATATTTGCAAACAGAAAATGTATGTTTAGTCTGACTGAAGCAATTTATACTTTTGAAAGGAACTCACAAATGTGCTAAGGAAAAGAGGGAACAGGTTTAAATATTGATGTCAATGACTTTAAAGAAAATATTTTGTTTGCTTTCTTGCTTTTCTGTACAAAGTGATGCATTTTATTATTTACCAAAATATACTTATACCCCTTATTCATGTGGAAAAAATGTTGACTTGGTTTATCTTTTTGTATCTACATGGATGTAGATGCAGCTGTGTGAGTGTCTGTATACATTCCCTCCTAGTAATGTTTGAACTCATTGCTTGATTTGAGCTAGATTTGACAGAGGTCTCAAAGATAACTAAGTTACTATAATTTTTAATATTTGTGTGTGTGTGTGAAAATAGGCAGCTGAGTAAAGAAAAAGTCTATAAATTTTGCAGCTGAAGGAAGGGTTTCAACATGAGCTCAGCCTTTATTGGATACGAAAGCATATAGAGCAGTGTCAGCTGTAGATGAAGCTCCAAATGCTGCTTCAGTCACAGGATACAAGTTCATAGAAAACTTGCTTATGGACCTAGATGTTTTAAGATAAGAACTCTATCAAAGTAGTTTAGTTCCATTTGATTTTAATATTAGTATTTGTTTGTTTGTTTCTTTGTAAAGAAACCAGTTTCACCCCAGCTACTTCATGACCATTTTTCAATTCAGCTAGAAACTAGCACATCCTTTATTTGCAGGGCTGACTCGGTGCTCAGGCTCCTGGCTTTGGTGCTGACATTGTGCTCCTTCGCAGAAGCTTTCACAGTCTGTAAGGTCTTACAGAAAATATCTTTTAGGCTTATCTTATCCTCTCACTGGGATGCAAATCTGCCAGCCTGAAGCATTGGCATAGCAGGAAACCCACTTTGCAGACACCTGCAAAATGCTGTGCTGCTCTGGGTGATGACTGGGGCAGCAAGGCCACAGCGCTGGTCGTGCCCTCAAACGTCAAGGTGCATAAGGAGAACATGTGCAAGATAGCCTATTCTTCAAAGTGCCTCCGAGGTCAAAATTCCTAGCTCACCTCAGAAAATAAAAGACATAGAAAATCTGGTGGTTTCTTCTGTAGGGAAGCTGGTTTGAATCCTGGACATAATGATAAGGTCACAAGCACAGTTTTGCTTTACATGTTTGTATTTGTGACCCCCTCAGTTGTGTCTGCCTGCAAAAAAACTTGTTTCCTTTTAACAAATCACATATATTTTTCAAAAGGCAATTTTTGCCAAAACCCTGTTGTCATTTCCTCTCATTATAATTTGTAGTAAAAAAAATTTAAATATTCAAAATACATTAGCTAATTGCAGGTTATAAACTTTTTAAAAGAGAACAAAACTTGCGCATATCTGGTGTACAAGTGGAGGGTATAATCTGATAAAACTGCCGGGTATTTTAATTTTTGTCTGGATATCTGAATGCAGATTAGCACTCACAGTCTCCCAAAAGGGACAGGATTACAAAAGAAATTCCAATTATATTGACACAAATTTCAATTTCAATGAAATTGAAATTTGTAGCAGCAAACAACCAAGAATTCTGTAATTGCCAGGCATATACACACCTGGAAAATCCTCCTCACAGCACGTCTCCCAACAGTCAGATTCAAATTGTTTCTGTTCATTGCTGGCCCATGAAGCGCTGACTATTCCCATATTAAGGCTGTGCTATCAAATGCAGGCCCACAGGGTAAATACCATCTTGTGCTCACTATTCAGCCACTGATTGCTTTGTGCTCTTCAGCTCAGCACAGCTCACGATGTGAAGTGGCACAACCAGTAATAGCGGCACTTTTTTGTCACTAGTGCTGCAAAGCTACTGATGTGCTATGGCTTGGGGAATTTTTGCAATTCTGAGATGCCATAGGTCTAACCTAAAAGTTATGCTCCAGGAAGGACGCAGAAAAGCCATGCGTAACCTTTGAGAGGAGTGTTGCCAGCGGACTGCAAAACCAGCAAAGTTCTCCAAGTAACTGGTTTCACTTCAGACACCGGTGTCTCGAGTACAAAACTGACTTTGAGAAGGCCCAGGCATGCAAGTCATCCCATTTCCCAAATGCGGCACAGACATACCCTAGGGTCACAACAGTCCAAGGATGACGCATTTTCTTCCCTTAGGGTTTTGCCCTTAAACTGAAACTTGTAAACAGATGAAACACGTTTTTAAGCCAACGCAAATGCGTGTACTCAGTTACACCATCCTCAAAACCTCCTTGCAAGGAAAAAAAAGATCATAACAAAAGCAAGAAAATAAAAACTAGTGCAAATCCTTCCTTCACTTTAAATTTTAAGAGGTCTTTCTCCTTGAGCAAAGAAAAGACCCCAATCCTTATTTAGACCTCAGGCTGTTGTGTAAACCATTAGACCATATCCAACTGTAAATATGGATTATCTACAGTCTTGAGTTTTCTCTTGGTTGTTTACAAGTTGTTTCAGACACAAGACTCAGAAACACTAGGGAAAGAAAGCAAGGGTATAGCTACACAGCTAAGAGAAAAGAAGAAAGGGAGAAAAAGGCATAGAATAATTCTTTTGATTACTACAGCTCAGTCCTTGCAGCAGGATGGGTTCGGGAAGGGAGGAACTATCAGCAGCTCCATCACAGACGGGTGGAGCCAGACCACCGGGGAGATGGAAACCAGGAGGCTGAGAGCTGCAGCTGCCTTTTCCTGGGAGGAACATCTGTGAAAGGCTGCACGGCAGCAGCAGGGGAGGAGGAGTGGGCACAGGCAGAGAGCGTTCCCAGGGATGTGCTCACACAGATAACTGTTCCTGGATGGTTTCCCAGGCTGCTGCAGCGGCACTTCCCTCCCCTGTCAGGGAAGAGGCAAAGACCATCATGTGGGACAAGCAATCGAAGTGTCAGCACGGCCTCTCGCTGCAGCATCCTGTTTCCTGTGATGTTTTTTGATGGCCGAGGTGATCAGAATAGGAACAGTTCTTCCTCGCTGATAACGTTTTTTCTTACATACACTTTTTTTTTCTTACATAGACTTTTACACTCTTGGCATCTCAGAGTCAATACACCAAGCACACAGAAGACAAGAGTCATCTTGCAGCATTTGGCAGTCCCCTCATGACCAAATGTTTTTCTACAGGGGGCTGCTATTATACAGATGGGAAGAAAAAGACATGATAAATAACTGGCTGAAGGTTCACACCTAAGTTTGGAATAGGCTTGCATCAGCTTTTCTGGTGCACAAACCCATGGGCTGTTCTCCTAGGCACACTGAAATCACCAGGGATGTTTGCTCTTTGAACTCAGTAAAATGATAGGAATCAGTAAGGTGTGGGGAGTGATCCTCTCAGGCTGGATATCTATATCTACATCTACACTTACTAGAATAGATAAACCAGGCTATGGACCATGCTCTGTCTCCAACAGTCAGTGCTGTGGCTGGGGACACATCCACACAGACCTGAGTTTTATTCTACTCACCAAAGGTTAAGAACAGTCCCTGGCATATGCTACTCCAAAACCATGCTTGGATACTTTCTGGGAAAAAGTCAGTCAGGCCAAAGGCATAGCAAAGATCCTGCTAAAACCCAAGCACAATGAAAGATAAGCCTCAGCCTTGTTTTATTTATCAGTGTCACTGCAGCCTTAGAAGCTACAGCAATTGAGATACTTGATGCCTTTGTCTCACCTCAGTCTCATGCTCTTTTCACTTGTTTTCTAGATAAAACTGCTTTCTTCTTTTATGGGCCAAAAATTCTTCATGGGCACCCTCTGCTATTTGTATCTTGTTACTAACAGATATGAAAACTAAAGGTCACTAGGAGCAAGAGGCCAAGTTCAAGAACAAACATAACATGAGATTTATACCCTCAATTATGACATTGAAAACCTCTGTTCATTTGTTACCTAGCTCTGCAGTACCTTTTCTACCGGAGTTGAGTTACCTGACACTAACATTTGACATATGCCCTCATAGTATCTCTTTCTCACGATTGCCAATTAGCATCCAGTTAACCTCATCCCAAGATCTGGAATTGAGATATTCCTCTACTTAAATCCATGGGAAGAACTCAGCCAGTAGGTGCTGTCTGTACATGCTTAACATTGTTCTGCTGGGGTAGGAAGCAAGCTGGACAGGGGGAGCAGAGGCCAGCACCCTCAGTTTGGCTACAGATACACACAGCACTGCAGGGAAACTGCTGAGGAACCAACGTTACTGTCTTCCCACAAATTTTTCTTCCTCATTTCCCTCACACTCAGTCCTCTGATTCTGCTTCCATCATGCTTCTCTCTTACTGCCAACAGAATTCAGCATGCATAATCTGTAAATACCATTCAGTCATAGAAGCTGAAACTACAGATATGTATTAAATTATTGTAAAGTTTACTAAAGAGAAGTCTCATTCTGATAGTTTGACTTTTATGTTGAGGTACTTCACTGCCATTTTCTTAATATGCTTATTTTATATTAAACAGTATACCTAGCAATATGTATTATGCAATATACAGATATACACACTAAGCAATATATATACATACACACACAATATAAAAATGTGACATAAATATTTACATACTATGTAGTAGCTATATTTCTCTTTTCTATAAACAAACATATAAAATAATACATATTATGAAATAATGTTTGAATATTGTGGAGCTGGTATAAGTGCCACTTACAGCAGGGAGGCAACTGTTCAACAGAGCTGGCATGAGTTATCATACTGTACATCATCAGAGAGGTGTGAGAAGGCACAGCTGAGTTTACTGTTTCACCTGATGAACTAAGCCCTGGGGCAAAGGATTCCCTCCCTGACTGACTTCTTGCTCATTCCCTGATGGCTGCCAGCCTGGGAGATGTCTCATAATTAACCTGCAGTATCATATTAGCAGCTGATGACCATTTCACACAAGGTCATTTCCATGGAACATCCATGACACTGGTTGCTCCTGGGTACTTCCTCTTCAAACAAGAATACTTTAATGCAGTCTTCCACTCATACACCATAGTATTTACAATACGGCTGCATAAAACTCTCCAGCCAGCCTTCATTGTGGGCTGCCTCAGGGGGCCATCCAGCTTTCTTCTCTCCCCCCTACACTTTCCCATAGTCTACCTTGCACAGGATCTTATCTGATTGAAAGTTAATCCTGTAAAAATAGAAAAATCCAGATAACCAAGCATTTGCTTCAGTCTGAAGAGTCATTTCCTTTTACAAAAACCTGCAGCTACAGCTGAATAACAACATAATGAAATTGCATCTTCATTCAGTCTCACTGCTGTAATTACTGAACAAAAAACATGTGCAGTGTCCTAAAGTTCAGTTACCTTGTTTTTACTGCACTCTTAGTCCCAGCCCATAATTCCATGCTGCAGAATGTCCAAGCACAGGAAACACCCTCCCCACATCTCCATCTCCTCTTTACTTCCCAAACAAGGCATTGCAAAATAAAGGCATAGGAGGATGAAATCATCTAGTAAGGAAGTGAGAGTGTCAGAAATGGTCTCTGTGCCTTCTCTGTCTGATGTCATACAGCACCTGGTAAGTTAGAACCTCATGAAGATCCCGATCCTTGGCAGCTCAGTCATACTAGTGGAGGAAGCCATGGAGCCAAGTTAGAGTTGCATGGAGGAATGGAGACCAGGAAGAGGAGAAGGCAAGGAGAGGACAACCAGTTCTGTAAACTATATAGCTTAGAATAAAATTGCAGCACAACTGATAAACTTACAAGTCAAATTAGGTAGGTGCCAAATCACCTTATTTGCATTCCACGTTAATGTGATCATAGCTACTTGCTTACATTTGCACATTTTCCAAATATATATCTAAAGATGCAATCTTCCAAACATGTCCTAGTCTAAACAGGAAAAGCTCAGGCTGACAAAGCAGTCAAAACTTTCAGATTATAAGGGTTCATCTCTTCATCAGCAAAAATAATTTTCTTAACATCCAGGAACGACTGCACTATTCTGAGGAATACGTGCTAGAAAAGTTATACCCTGAAAAGAGCAAGCATGTGGCGACAGATAGTGGTAGTGTGTGCTTGCAGACATTTTGTTTTGAATTTCTGTAGACCTTTAAGGTTATGCTGAAGAAACCACAAGCTTAGTCAAAATTCAAGCAAAATCAGGGTTTATAAAGATTTTCTTTATAACCTGCCGATGTGATCAGCTATTCAGAAAAGATAAATCAGCATCTATTGTAATACAGCCATCCAGAATCTGAAAGAACTGTCAGAGTGAAGACATCACAGCACTCTAACCACTTTGGCTGTGTAATTGTAATGACTCAGAGCCTGAAGCCCATAAAGAACAAAACCAGCCCTCTGTAAAAATGCTGGAGATACCGTGCAGAGTTACTGAACTATGGTAAATTCAGAATCCTGGTTTCCAAAACCATGCCTTGCTTGCCTGTGTTCACCCGAAGGCGGTGGATCGGCGTGGATCCGTGTCTGTAGGAAGCCACAGGGTGGCAGCCCTGCCCCACGCCGCTGTGCAGACAGCCTGGGAACGGGAGAACGAAACCATGTACTCGCAGCTGATCTGAAGTGAGAACTTGAAATACTTATTTTTGACAAGCGAACCTAGTCATGCATTTCAAGGATTAAACTGAATCTAGCAGAAGAAAACATGCCAACTCTGAAGAATTCAAAATTTAAATTTCATACAGTTCTTTCTATCCTAATTAAAGCTATTTTGCCACCACATCACATAAGCAAAGTATATAATTACACAACCTCAGTTTCAGAAAATTCTCAGTTCAGTGAATACTTTGCAGTACACCCATATAAATATACATTTATATAATTTTCATATAAAGACCAATATTCTTTATAAATCTGAAGTCAACTTGACATCTGTTTCATTTATCAGTGTGGGTGGTGAGTCCTTAATGGGCCACATTGCAGGCACATTCCTGGGCTCCCATGTGAAGCACAACAGCTTTTCCAAGAGAAAATATAAGTGTAGCTGAAAGGTAGTTCATCACAGGCTCTACTCCCTACAGACGTGAGCACAGGTGGGACAATGCCAGGTTTAGAAGACCATCCTGGACAGAGAGAACCAGTGCCATCCAGGCACCCACAGTGTGTCCACATGTCCCTTTCTGTCTGCCCTCTAAGCGTGCACCACGTGCTCCCTTTGCAAGGATGAAACAATCTGCGCAAAGAGTGCAAAGCAGCAGTCTTACTTTAGTAGCTTTAATATTAGAATCACAAAAAAAGTACTGAGAGCCTCACAGAACTCACGGGACTTGGGCATATTTGAGACTTCTCAGTCACTTGTTTCATATCTTTGTTTCACTTGGGGTGAGCAGTCTGCTCACACACCAAGCTCCCACAGGTTTACTGCTGTGGACTATCCCTTCAATACTTCAAATTAAAAAAAGAAAAAACAAAACAAAACACCAAAAAAACACACATAGAAAAAAAAAAAAAACTAAAATTAAAATAATTTTTAAGACAAGAGGCAGTGACCAGAATCCTGCTGCAGTGCAACATGCATGTATGGAGCAGCAATACTGGCAGCGTGCTGTTGCGGCGAGCCCTTAATGCCTGCTGGCTCCTGTCAGACCAACGCTGACCACTCCGTTCAGTCAGAGAATGCGCGTGGAGCGGCCAGGCCATAGACCAAGGGGGCTGCAGAAAGCTAAAGAGGCGCCAAGGCCAGCGCCCCACAGAAAGGCCTGGTGCACGCCACGAGTGGTCACGTCTGAGCTGAAAACTGCATCAACTCTCCAGCGGCTTCGCTGGCAAAGGCGCTGCCTTGGACGTGGTCGAGCTGAAGCCTGTCACCAGTTTTACAAGCTTTAGGACACGAGACAATGGCAGACACTGATGCACAGGAAGTTCCAGCTGAAAGCGAGGAAAAACTTCTTTATTGTGCGGGTGACCGCGCACTGGAACGATTGTCCAGAGAGGTTGTGGAGTCTCCCTCGCTGGAGATACTCAAGTACCGTCTGGACACAATCCTGTGCCAGGTGCTGTGGGACGACCCTGCTTGGGCAGGGAGGTCGGACCAGATGGCCCCCTGTGGTCCCTTCCGACGTGCCCCGCTCTGTGATTCCGTGCGAAGCCGCGCACCGCGGGCCCGTCCCGGGGCGTACCGCGGCTCCGGGGGCGGTGGACGACAGCGGAAGCGCTGCAAGCGCGGCCCCCTCCTTCCCCTCCTCCCTCCCTCCCTCCCGCCGCCGTGACTTCCGGCGGCCGCTCTAGCCGCGCCGCGTCTATGCCCGCGGCGCTGGGGGATGTTTATTGTAGCGGGGAGTCGGCCCAGCACCCAGAACGCCGCCGGGCGACCGGCACCCAACGACCGGCACCGCGCCGCGCCGCGCCCTGCCCTGCCC
>VZSE01013747.1:824-203459 GCA_013398275.1 Promerops cafer
TTTTTTTTTTTTTTTTTTTAAGGGGGGAAGTGGGAATAAAGGAAGAACAGTGCCTTGAGGAAATGGAGGATCCTTTTGTGCAAATAGATGGGAGAGTGAAGCAGCCTTACTGGAATTAAGATCTCAGTGGGTTTTTAGTAGTGCAAGACTGGATCTTAAAATCACTCGAGAAGGGACTGTCAGTCTAGCAGGAGTGGGGCACTGCTGTGCTTTTCCTAAGGTGTTGATCAGGATGCAGTTGCTTGCTGGATAATCTGAGTTCTAGAATAGTTTTTCAGCTGCTACAGAGTCTAGAGTGGTGGCCTGGAAAGAAACAGCCACTGGAACAAAATTCAATTTCATTATTAATTTCTGGATCCACACAATGTGTGTGTGTGTGACTGTCCCTATGCAGAAACAAAGGCTGAATTCCTACTTTGGAGAATTCATAAAGTGAAAGGGAAGGAAGAGGGTGAGAAGAGGCATGACATGTAATTAAAAAGGTCAGAGTGGAGATTGGTTGTGTCATGTTAATACAGTGTTCATTCTGTATTTAACAGATTAAAATGACAAATACTGCCTATTTTAATTCCTGTTTATGATAATATTTGGATAATGTGGTTTGATGTTCTTAGGGAGATGTCATTCATAGTGACTCTTCTTCCGAAGAAGGATGAAGGGAATCCCTGAGGTGCAGCAGAGAGGAGGGGCGTATTTCTGGAGGAATTGCACTGTTCAGGGAATGATAGAATTGAGGTGAAGAAAGTACTGCACGCTTGCTCAGGACTTAAATAATTCTCCAGTTTTAGGGGTCTCTACTCATGTTGTTTAGGTTTTTCTTCTTTGCTGTGCTTTTAACCTGTCACTTTCCCACAAGATGGGATCTTTTGCCAATCTCAGTGTTCTGAAGCATCTTGACAATATTAAAAGACGGGTAATAATAAAAATATTTGGCTTTTAAAAATTAATGTGTCTTACCTAAGGTGACATGGTAACAGTAGAGTCTGTTGGTTAAGAGATCTGTGTGAGTGCTGCCAGGCTTAGTCCCATTCCTGGTGAATTGATTTGTGTGTTGCAAAATCGTTTCCCATGTTTGGTATTTGGGATGCTTTGACAAAGGAATTGGTGATACCATGTTTGAGGCAGTAACTGTTTTGGAAGTGGTTGGAATGATGCCTCTTCTGTTAATTGCAAACTTCTCACCAACACATCAGAAGTAACAAAAACTTAAAAAAAAAAAAAAATCCTAAGGAGTATTGCAACTTTATCTGCAGTGGTAAAGTTAAGGTGCTTTATATTTTGGTGTATGTGGCCCTACAGCTTTTCTAGCTAAATCAGCAATGACCTTTTGCTGGTGATCTGTATCACACTGGTTATTCTAGATCCTACCCTAATTCAAATGGATAAGATACAGAGAATTTGCAACTGTCCAGCAGGAGGAGGTAAACAAACAGCTTCATTCTGTGTTGTGAGTGTGGTGTCCTAAGTGTCCCTTAAGAGATGGAGAGGTTTTGGTACTTCAGGTTTGTGTCCTCAGCCACACAAAGACTTGCCTAAACTTCTTTCTCTGCCACTTTTTATCCCAGGGTCAGGGGTTTTTATACATAAAGCTTACACAGGCTGAGTATCTGGGAGTGCTGGGGAAAATCTCACTTGTCAGCCGTGTTTACTGTTGGCACCAGGTAGGGAAGAGATGGATGTTGTCTTGCCACATTTGTTTTGTCTTTGAGGAGGTCTCAGATATTTTTAAACTGGAGTGTAACCAGTTACATTGGTAACAGAGTTTCTGACTTAAGGAAAACAGGCTGGAAGAAATGCAAACACGCTTGTTTTATGAGATAGGTGAAGACAAGAGAGTATACTGGTATTAGTGTGATTACAAGAGCTGTTGTTACTGCCCAGTAAGTGCTGGCTGGGAAGTATTTGATGATTCAGAGATGAGAAAGTCCATAACCTGACAGTTCTTTTTTGATCTGGAGAAGAAATCTTCCTGATCCCCAGAATCAGGAAATATCAGAGGTTTGGTCTTGTTTTGTTGCAAATGTTAACAATTGTTGTATATTTTGCTTTTTTCCCTCTTAAGTTATCGATGCATATACATTTCTGCAGGAGCAATATCTAAGTAGTCCAACATTACATGCTAGATAAGAGCTTTGCAAACAGTCCTGAGAGGTGTTTTAAGTGTTACTAACCTCTTCAGAAAGTTGAGTCCTGTAAAGACAGAGCCCTGAAGGAAAAGCTTTGAATGCTGTGGGATATACTTGCCTTAAAAGCCATTTTCTGGAGCCAAATGAAGCTAGACCTGCTTAGAGTGCTGTGATGTGAATCTGACTTTTTTGCAAATACCAGAGCAAACAGTAACAAAACAGAGCTACAGGAGAGTGACCTGAAATGAGCCTTTCCTGTGCCTCGCCAAGGTAACAGCAAACCATGACAGCAAAACCTCTGCAAATCCGCTGAGGCCCTATCAAAGAAGAGCTGTTGTTCAGGCCCTTGTTCCATTGTCACTGGGAGCAGTAGGGTGAGACCAGTTTGAGAATTAAACTACCACTCGGGTGAGCCTATGGGGCTGGTGATGGAGACAGCCTCAGATGGCACTGCTTGTCACAACTCAAGACAGGAGTGTGATATAAAATAATACTTGACTTCATAATACCTGACTTTAAATAACTGTCAGTAGTGTCCTTTAACGTTTCTTTGGTTGGTACAGCCCCGCAACAGGAGTATTTCCTTTCAAGTTTCTGTATTCAAATGAAACTGGACAGTTGCGATTGCTTTCCACAGACATCTCAGAAATAGTTTGCAGTCTTGCAATGGACCAGAAGGTAAACAACTCTTCTGAAAACTTTTTGGGAAAACAAATTTCTGTAGAGTTCTGCAGAAGTGCCCTGGTCCTGCACTGTGCTTACTTGGGTGAAAGTGTCCATTTATTGTGCAGTACTTGACCCTCATGGAAGATACGTTTAGACACTAATCAGAAATCTTTGGTTTATATTTGCATTGTTTAACATGGAATTGCCTTTACCTTAAGCCTTGAAGACTAGGGTGACTGCAGACCTGCCTTTTTTGGCACATACAGGTTTTCTTGCCTCTGTGTTAGCAGCAAGGAGAATTTTGCTGTGCAGTGAGAGTGAACACCATGCTAGTTTGTATCCTGGCCTCTTTTTATAACTTCATTTGATGCAGATAGAAAACCCCAAAAACTGTTGTTCCTGTACTCAACTGTAATCCTCCTGTATGAGTTGCAAGGAGCACTCTCTATTCCTGTCACGTATCTTTTCACCACTCAGGTAATGGGAGTACTGGGAAAGGGGAAACACCTCCTCTTCCTCTGATCCCAAGGGTCTTGGCTAACATGAGGTTCTCCACAGAGGTGCAGTTCATGCTTAGCTGGGATGCTGTTTGCTTCAGAGCCAGGAAAATAAAGGGCAGTTCTGCTCTGGAAATAAAATACCTGTTGATGCATAGGATATCTGCATTCTACGTAAGTAGGTGTTACATAGGGATATTTCTGAGATGAGTTTGACACATTGAACTATGGTCAGGAAGTCCAACTGTGATCTGTCTGTCCAATGCCTAAGCAGTAGGAAGCAGGCTTCCACTTTTTCACATCCTTATTTTCAAAATGGAGATGCAGCAGGAACAAAACTGCAAGTTACTTGTTCTGTTCCTTTTGTGTAAACTGATAGTTTACATAGTTCAGCAGCTTCAGCTCCACTGGAGCTCTCTGTCATTGCAGCAGGCATTGCTGGACACAGAGCAGTGCAAGGAGCAGAACTGTTGCATGGAAGTACCTTTTAGTTACATTTCTGCACAGAATTACATTTCCAGTGAGGTCAGGAATCTACAAGGTACTTTATGGCAGGAGACACAGAGTTCCAGTTTACTTTTTGCTGTCTCTGTTGCTCTAATAGTGCCCTGAGGCAGCTAGGAGGAAACACTTTGCCCCGCCACATTCCTGCTGTCAGTATGTGATCCCAGTTGATGACTGGGCAGCACTGGAGTCCTGGGTGGTGCCTCTGCAGTCAGTGGCATAACCTGTCAGCAGCTTGCCTGCCTGCCTTCCTGGCTCTGCAAGCCTCCCCCTCACTGCTCTCCAGGTCTCTCATCGCCCTTTTGAGACCTGCCTTAGGCTTTTGTTGCATCTCTGGTTCACTTCCAGTACTACAAGAAGTGGGGTGAGGGCAGTTAAAGTTCCCAGCTCTTCATTCCCAGTCATGTTGTAGAGAGGAAGCCTGAAGGCCACCTCAGCACTTCCAGTCTGCATTTGTACGTGTTGCTCAACACCCAAAGCAGTGTGAGGCTGGTTGTGGTTTGTAAGCCTCAGACAGGAAGTTTGGGATAAGCCAGGTTCACTAACACCATATTGACTTCTTAACCAGTGTCTGTGTCAGTGTCTGTGTGGGATTCCACATTTTTTCCAAAGCCAGGGTGTGAGGGACAGGAACTCTGCATCTTGTCTGCCCCTTGGTCAGGTGTGTGGCTGCGCTTTGCTCACTTACGTATTTGTGAAGCTGGAGTTCTCTTCTGACTCTTTGTGCAAAGCAAATATTGACTTGTGGACTAATGGCATTTGCAGCTCCAGGATATGCCTTTGCCTGACCTGAGGGAGACACTGATGGGGGAAGGGAAGGAAGGCCAAGGGCATCCTGCTGAGAGCTCCCTTGGACATTTCACTGAGCAAATCAGGATTGTAATTTGGAAAACGTAAGTTTTCTGGTTGTGAGAAGAGGAAATTGAACTGCCTGGTTCAGTGCAGAGCTTTTGTCTGATTTCTGAGAGAGGGAGATGTTAAATTGGACGCAATCTACTTGGGATTTCAAAAGCTGAGCTGGAAGAGGCTTCTAGAACTACACCTACGTGCATAGCCTCCTGATGGGTACTGTGATTTTCAATCACTTCTCTCTCCTCCAAAGCTTTTTTTCTTAATAAAGAAAGAGTATAGAGAACAGTGGAAACCAGCTGACAATCCAGAGGTGGCAGTGGGATTTACTGCATACACTGTTGCTTTCTGTTCATTAAGCATAAAGGAAAACAGAGATTTTCCTTTCTAGATTACTGTCAGAAGAGGTGTTGTAACTGTCAGAGCAGAGGTGCAGTTCTTGTAACAGTGAATGAAAATTATTCTAGAAAGAATGATTGTGCTTGTTGTGCTCCTGATGATACTCAGTGAAGGTTCCTGCATAGTTACTGGTTGTAAAATGTTCAGGATACAAAAACATTGCTTGGTAAAATGTTTGTCTTCTGCACAGTCTGCTAGAGGTATGCTGCCTTTTTGGTGGGTTTTTTTTTTTCTTTTTTCTAAAATCAGTGGGGGAAGAACACTCCTGGGAAGGAGTTTCTGTCCCAGAATAAAGGTCCTACTGAAAGGCTCCAGACAGCATCATTTCATGCTTAGCACATCCAGGCACTACCACCACAGGCTTAGGTGGAGATCACCTAAGCAAAAGAGGTCAAGCAGGTAAAACAGACAGCAGGAGATTGCTGTCTGGTGTTTGCCAGGAGCCAGGTGATTGAAATCTCTCATACTACAGCTGTGGGGAAGAGCCAGTGTGTCCAGGGAAGGCACCGTATTTCCAAGTGGAAGTAAATTTGCAGGACTCCTTTGCAAGCGTCAATTTCTAAAGGACATCTGCACTAGAAAATAAACTAATTGGACATAATCCTGCATGGTGTGTGTTTGCAACTCCAACAAAAGTGTTGCAGGTGGAGTTCTTCAAATGGCTGTACCTGATGCTGACTGCGTGCTTCCCTCACAGCCTTCTTTTTCAGGTACATCACACCTGTCTTCTAGCAGGCTGAAATCAATGGTAATGTGATTTGTTTTGGACTTTGAATTCAAAAAGTAAATCTGTGATTAACAGGTACTATTTGCGTTTTAGCAAAAAATACATTTCTTTCAAAATATGAAGACTCTTTGTTGTGTGACCAAAATTGCTTCGTATAAGAAACTTAAATTGCCTTTAAACATGGGAGATGCTCCTTCATGTGTGGGTGAAACTGGTTTTAATTTTGTAGTACTGAGGGTTTGGGAGTTGCCATTAATATTTGTTGGATCTGATGTGTTTTTTCGTTTGTATTTCTTACTGTTGCTTTATTTCAGAAGTGTGTACATTGCAAATAACACAGCAATTTCACACATGTGGTTTCATTATGGAGCCCCTTTTGTTACTGGCTAGGAGAGCTTGAGAGTTGCTTTAGGTTTATATCCCTCAGTCAAAGGAAAGACCTTACTATGTCAGTCCCACATATCAGATCTCCTCCTCCTCCTGGCTCACACTGGCTGGTGCCTGGCTGTGTCAGGGAGCCTTCTTCCCAGTTCCTGTGATGCTGGAAGGGCTGGTTCAGTGGCCTCAGCACCTTCTCTTGGAGACACCTGGCTCTGAGGGCAGTGCCCAGGGCAGTGTCTCCATGTGCCACAGCAGGAGCCTTCCCTTGGTGTGATTCCTGCTGCTCACCCTGCCCTTCTGCGCAACCGCACCAGCAGCAAGGTGAGCCTCACGCTCTCTCTGGGCTCTGTCCCAGATGGGTGCTTGCAGGAAGGTTTCTATGGGAACCAGGGGCAGGAAAAACCTGCCCACCAAGTTCCGTGCTCTAATGTCAGGGACAGGAGAGCAGGCAGGGGAGCGATCCCCAGCAAGGTGGAGGCCAGGGCATGATGACGTGGACAAGGGAGGGTGTTCCATCTGCTACACCTGTCTTGGGACAAGGAGAGACTCACTCAGCACTCTCCTGCCCTGTTTGCAAGCACTGTGGTTAATTCCCTTAATATGGGTTTTTTCTCAGCCACATGCCTGACACCCTGGCCTGGCTCCTCCACAGCAGGTTGGGTCAGCAGTGATTGTGTGTGCAATGAAGGTTAATAATGGCTGAGGATAATCTCTGCTCACAAGCTCGAGACACTGAGGGTGGATTCAGAGCACAGGCAGTGAGAAGCGTGCTAAGGGAACAAATGGGACTAGAGTGTAGGGAAGAGCAGACAAACATTTACAGAACTGGTAGACATGCAACTGACCATCCTGTGGACAACATTACTTCACAGAAATGAAAGCTGGATATTTTTTTTGTTTGTTTATGATTCTTTTTGCCCTAAGCGTAAGTGTCAGAATGGATCAGAGTGTTCATTCATGCTGGCCTTTCCCAGGCAGAGAGCTGTTTAAATCTGTAAGGAGGAAACCTTATCATTTGTGTTCCCAGACACAGATGTTTTTTATGCTTTTGCAGTGTTGTACAGCTGCTTATCTTGGAGTGCTGTAGCTAGTCACTTCCTGGCTGCAAGTGCTCACTGGAAAGCTCACTGAGATGCAAAGGCAGTATAATCTTATACTAATCAGCACTGTGAAACAACTTGGATAGGGCCTTTGGGATGAATCCCTGGGTTCCTCCTTTTAGCAGCTTACAGTCATAAGTAGCTTTACTGAAAAGGGAAGCTGGAAAAGCCATCCTAGGTGTGCAAATGTTAGTTTCTCCCAGGTTCTTTCCCAAGGAACTGTGAGTGACTGATCTATCCCAGCACTGGCTTTATCTGCTTGGCTCTTGCTGTTTCTCACACACAAATTGTAAGGTTGATCTTAAAGTCCAGAATCTCTCTGATTACTGAACTATTCCATCATTTTCCTGGAAATCCCCATAGAAATCCCCATAAAAATCTGCTGTTAACTAGTGTCAAGAAAGCAAGGAGGGGAGTTCTATCACCTGATACAGTTCAGAAGAACGTGGTTCATGACTCATTGTAGAGGTATTTGATAGCACCTTGTCCACATCCACATGCTTCAGGGAGTTGTATTCTGTAGCCCTACACACTTTACTCCTGTGCTTTGTGGTGCTGCTCCTAAAATCTCTTTTGGACTTATTGCATCTAATGATACCCCCTTAAACCCTTTTCACCACTCCTGTCCCTTCTGCATGGTCAGTGTCTTCAGAGAATGATGATGTATATTTTCTTAGTTTACATCATTAAATATAGGACTCACAATATGCAATGGAAGAGGTGTTAAAAGTTGACCTTTTTTTTGACATTCTTTCAACCAGCAATGCTGTTATTTCTGCAAGAAATTTTGCAAGTCACAGTGTGCTCTTTCTAGCTGGTCAGTAGGTATGAAACCCAAAGGAAATTCCAGTCTCTGGTATTTATTTCTTGTGGGGCCAGAACTTAAATACTAAGGAATTTAATTTTCACGTGAGGAAGTTGTGTGTGAGGGGTCTGTCAGTCACTCGCCATTTCTTAGATGCTAATTAGATGCTCATCACCCCTTTTTTCTTTTTATAACAGGAGTGTAACTTCTCTGTGGACAGCATTTCTGGACCTGCTGACACCTGTGCCACTCAGCCTTGCCTAGTGCAATGTCAGGTGAGCACACAGAAATTGCCACAGTATCTTCTCATTTGGTTGCTTGCTCTCTCTTCCAAGAGCAATTCTTTACATGAACATACTTTCTGGTCAGATTGAGAGAGAGGAAACTTTGTGACCCAGCAGCCTTTTCACTCAGGGTGAACTCAGTTCCTTCTTTTACCATGTAGAAGCTTTTTCAGCCATTGAACAGAGAAGAAGAAGGAGGTTGAAATATGGTCTGCCTTCCCCATTTTTCCTTAAGATTTGCTTGATTCTATTCTCCCCACCAGGATTTCCCCCAAAGTGAGTGGCTCACAATGACTGTGAGAGATTTTTGCTTTACAGTGGTACCTTTGGACAGGCAGAATGCTGAAGAATAACTGAAGTTCAGTTGTGGGCTTCTGAGATACTACCTTTGCTAAAACTAGGTCTTCTCCTTCTTAGAGAAGCCAACTTTCCCACCCTGTACTTTTTTCTAAACCTTTCTGGTCCAGCTGGTTATTTCAGGGCACATAACCCTGGGGGAGACTATGCTTCAAGGCCGAGTAGACTTTTGTCTTGCTGATAGAACAATAAAAGACTTGGGGCATGCTTATCTGCTTCAATTGCAAAACTTGATATCTGCTTGTATTCCAAGGGAAGCTGTTCAATGGGACTCTACCTGAGACTGGAAGGGTGCTTGTCTTGAACACAAAAGATGAAGATTATAGGCATACTTTCATTGCTGCATCTCACTATACATGGTCTGACAATATCCCAGCCCACTGGGAAAAAAGGGAGCAGTTGAGTATCTTTCTGAGGGCTCTAATTTTCCATTCTGGTGCCTGAGTGAGAGAGTTTCAGGGAACTCTGGAGTGCTGCTGGTGCTGGTCCATAGGAGGAATTTACTTCTGCAAAATAATATTTATTTGGTGATGATACCCGTGCCTTATTGCTGATCACACAGCTCTTCCAAGCAGGTAAGTGATCATACGATGCCATGGAACTATTTCTCTTCCCTAAGAATCACCTTCTTAGAGGAAACTCCATTTGGCCCTTTTGCCTCTTTCGCTCAATAAAAAGAAACAAAATCTGAAATTACTGGCTTCCCTGGTGAAGTGGGAGCTGTCTCAGTGTTTAGAGTAGCAGTAGCAAGAAACTGATCAGTGAGTCCTTCCCATGCTGGAACAGTCTGTATGGAGTGTGTGTCTTCCAAGGATGTTCTTCCAGGTTTTCACTGCTATGTGTTGATCTCTTTCTGTTTAGGCCATCACACTCCCTCTGCTGGGGGTCCCTTCTCAGCACTCACACCCAGCATTTGGCCTCAGGAGATCCTGGCAAAATACACACAGGTACAGTGTGGGGCAGGGGATGTTCTCTGGCTCTGCAAAAATAGAGGGAATCTGGTGTTTTCTGGTGGTCTCTGAAAGCCCCAGGGAAAAGGACAGAGAGGTGCACTTTTCCTCAGTGCTTTGGTTGTGGACTTCACATGTTTTGTGGTTGCATCTTGGCTCTTGCAAGAGGATCTTGCAGAGCACAAAGAAATGTCTGTGAATTATTTCCCTGCTGTTTTGCAACAATTGCTTCACTGTAAAAATGTTGACACACTCAGGGAGCCTCTGTCATTATCAAGCTACTCTGGATGGCTTGTGCATGGCAGGAAATGCTAGCCTCAAGCTTGTCACCAGGTGAGTAGAGCAGGAAGGAAGCAGCTGTGGAATTTTGTAATTTAGCTGCAGTGTTTGCTGAAAGCAGATTAAAGCTTTTTGTGGAGGTATGTGGGCAGTGCTTCTTGCTTCTTGGGTGCTGCCTGGGTGCAGTGCTTGGCAAGAGTCCCTACAGGAGGTAGGGGTGGGCTTGCAGGAAAGGGGAGAAAGCTGTAGGTTTTTACTCCTAAAAAAAGCCTGGAGGTAATCTCCAGTGTGTATCCCCCAGTACACCCCAATGCCAACCATGAGCATAGATGAGGAAGGTTGAGATTTGGGTCATGGACCTTAAGTTTCTTCGGCCTATAATTTGGACTTGCATCACAAGTTTTGCCTGCTGCCTTTCAAAGAAAATTTGAGAGCAAGAGGCAGGAGATAGAGTGGTGCAGGGAGCTGAATTTGCAGTATGTGTGCAGAGGTAACAGGAAGGATTGCTGTGTATTAGTGATGCAGACAGTAAAGGCCACTTTAGCTGGTGTGTGTATATTCCTCAGTCCATGAGGAGGGTGGCATGTCCCTCCAGGTGGGCAGTTCTGATCTTGAGAAGATGCTGAGCTCAAGTCCTGCTGGGAAGATCTGTATAGTTTCTCTACATGGAGAAGTCAAAATAGGAATGGCAGTCAACATCTCCTCAGCTGGGAATTGTGGTGGGAGGCTTTAAAAATTAAAGGGCAAGGGGTCTAGTTGCTCAAAGGGCAGAGTGGGCCGTGGTGGGATGAAGCAATATCTATGTGTCTCTGTTTGGTTATTCAGTGATAAACTGCTGAAAATGTCTGTTTTCCTTCCTCACGTCTCCCAGAAAGAAGAATCCGTCGAGCAGCCAGAGTTCCGCTATGATGAATTTGGTTTCCGAGTTGACAAGGAAGGTAAAACCAGTCCCGTCCCTCCCATTTGCATTGTGTTCAGCCCTTCCCATGCTTTCAAATGTGGCAGGATTTTGCAACCATTCTGTGCTAAGTCTTGTCTACCCACCTGTTTCTGTATGCCACCATTTGTAATCAAGTGCATTAGATGTGCTGGCCTTATGGAAGTCTAGAGCTTAGAGACTATGCAGCAGTAATTTCCATCCCCTTATGCTGTGCCATGGGGAAGAGGGAGAAAAGTTGAGGAGTTACCATTTCCATTTAGCAGCTGCATGCTGGAGGAGGGCAACTTTCCCAGTTCACAGTGGGATCTCCATTGTGTTCAGTAGGACTGCAAGAGCTCATAGCAGGCACAGTGAAATGTGCTGTCTGCTGCAAAACTCATGGCCAAGGTGAGTGGTGGTATGTTCTGCCCACCTCAGCATCGCAGCAAATTGTCGGGGAAAAACCTACATCCTAGTTTTTCTGCAAGCTATGGAAGCAGAGAACCAAATAGAAGGAGGCATGAAGTGCTGTTGAAGCTGAGCATTGAACTACAACAGCTGACTGCCTTAGCAAAGAGGAAGAGAAAGAAGTAGGAGATGTAGGAATTGTTTCATGTGCTCTAGGGGTCATTCCCAGGGCTCAGGCTATATAATGTAGGGGCAGAAGTTGTTTGCATGTGTTCCCTGAGGCATCTTGAGGTATAGAGGATCCTCTTTGAAGCAATGACCTGAAGATGAGGACAGAACACAGTGATTTTTTTTCAGCCAGAACATTTGATAGATCTGTGCATTATAAAATCAGCAGAAAGATTTGGAGCGCATTGTTGGGGATGTATTATATGATGAAGGACAGAGTGCCTTATGTCAAACCTGTCCTTGTGCTAAAGTATCTATTTTAGGAAGCCAGCCTCAGGTTAAGGTGCTCTCTCATTGTGAATTTGTAAGTGTCCTATTAAAGCATTTTTGGTGATTAAATATCCCCAAAGTTAACATTTTGCACCTCATTACTTGCATGAGCATATAGCTTCTGCTTTCCAGCTCTGAGGCTTGCTATGCTTTTGTCAGCCTGATTTACAGATCCTCACAAAACCCAGCAGGATGACTGCTGCCAGGATTTTGTTTAATTCCAGCCACACTATGCTCTAAATCATGAGTAAGTAGAGACTAGAAGCCTGCCGACAGCTTCTTAGTTCTCAAGGTCCCAAGCCTTTTGCTTATGACCATAAAATTTGCTGCATGGAGTAGGCATTTAGAAACCAACCTTTGCCTTTCCATGCTCTGACTGGAAGATATGAATGTTTTGAATGTGCTTTTTTCAGATGGCCATCCTATTCCCCACCCTGCTGTGTGTTCATTTCCTCTCCTGTTCCCTCTCTCACTTGTCTCCATTCCTTTCTCTTCCTTTGCTGAAGCAGATGGTGCTGAGCCGAACTCCAGCAAGCTTCTGGGGGTCCCACTGACAGAGGAGCCACAGCAGAGGCTCAAGTGGCAAGCTCATCTGGAATTCACACACAACCATGATGTGGGCGACCTCACCTGGGACAAAATTGAGGTCACCCTGCC
Source organism: Promerops cafer (assembly GCA_013398275.1). NCBI lineage: Eukaryota > Metazoa > Chordata > Aves > Passeriformes > Nectariniidae > Promerops > Promerops cafer. The sequence goes on from VZSE01013747.1 coordinate 13,231, forward strand.
ACATTCAGACAAGCTGCGCTCCCTGGTGCTGGCTGGCATCCCACATAGCATGAGGCCACAGGTGAGAGTGCTGCCTGCTCTGGGCAGGCACTCCTGCCTGGAGTAAGAGATCGTGGAATGGGATCTCTTGGTTGAGAGGGTGCCAGATTATGGCTTTCTGTGGCTGTCTGAGTGACTTCTGTCTCTGTTCACCCTGTCCCCCCAGCTGTGGATGCGCCTTTCAGGGGCTTTGCAGAAGAAGAGGAACTCAGAGATGTCATATCGAGATATTGTGAAAAACAGCTCTAATGATGAAACCATTGCTGCCAAACAGGTAGGAGATACTTCCTAGTGCTGAGTGGGAAGAAAGGCAAGATTTGCTGTGTGAGGAAGACAGGGTGTCTGCCTGACACCTGCAACAGGGGCAGTTGAGAGGATGTGTGCTTAAATCCTGCTAAAGCTTAATCCTGTGGGGCATATTTTTCCTCTGTTTTGTTGGAATAGCAATTGTTTAGCTCTGCTCCTTCCTAGGACAGCGGGGAAAGGGTTTGATCCATGCTACTTGCAGACTAGAAAAATGCTGAGGCTGCATCTCAGCAAACATCCTTATACTCACTGAGGGAAGGATGAAAGGCTGACAGATGCACCTCTGTTGAAGTTGTGGCAGCTGCTTTCAGGGCCTTTGTTCCCTCGAACACAAAGTTTCCAAACACCAACAAGACTATTAAAGGGTGTTTTCCCTCTTCCTTTGACCTCACGGATTTGACCAGGTCATTGGTTTTTCTCTGGAAAACATTTGTTGGGAAGCCATGCTTGAAATCCAAGCAGATGTAATTCCCAACTAGTGTATGTTTCCTATTGTCAGTGGTGAAACTGGGGTCTGAGTTTAGACAAGTATTTCTAGGGATTCGGCAAGCCACTGTCTGCACTGGCATTTTCCCACATGTTTAACAAGGCTGTTAAACTGATCCCAGGTGCTTGGACAGGGACACCTTTGGTGCCTGAGGACCTATGGGTGGGTGTGGGGAGGCAGAGTTCCCTGAGGCAGGGGGCCAGGGGAAGTGCAGGGAGCAGTTTCTCAGGTGCTACAAGCTGACTCTGTCCTTGTTTATGGCTGCCTGACAGATTGAAAAGGACTTGCTACGCACAATGCCCAGCAACGCCTGCTTCTCCAACATGAACAGCATCGGGGTGCCGCGGCTGCGCAGGATACTGCGGGGACTTGCCTGGCTCTACCCAGACATTGGATATTGTCAGGGCACCGGCATGGTAACCTGCTTTCAGAGTGTCTTTGTGGCAGGGATCAGTTTGTCGCTGGTTGCTACACCAGAGCGAATGATTTGAGGTAGTGCTGCCAGATACTGTGGTCTCCAGATGAGCTGAAGAGAAATCCCTTCCACCTGGAATACTTTTCTTAAGGGAGGGAGAGCAGAGTAGCACCACACATCCAAAGATATGGAAGACTTTGATCCATCTGTTGGGGAGTCATTATACTGAGGAGAAATCCCTTCAGTGGAGACTGCAGTAGAGCTCTTGCAGAAGGAAGATTTTTGTCACCTAGATACTGGTCCATCTCTTCATGTGAGAAAGTGGGGAAAGAGTTCTACTCCTCTTAGAACATGCCATTTTTCTTCCTTCGAAATCTTAGGTGGCTGCCTCTCTGCTGCTCTTCTTGGAGGAGGAAGATGCCTTCTGGATGATGTGTGCTATCATCGAGGAATTGGTTCCTGCCTCCTACTTCAGCACCACCCTCATGGGTGTGCAGACAGACCAGCGTGTCCTGCGGCAGCTCATCGTGCAGTACCTGCCCCGCCTGGACAAGCTGCTTCAGGAGCACGACATTGGTAAAAGTGTGCCCTAGAAATTTCTTGCCAGGGTGACATAGAGACAAAGAGTATTGTTCTTTTTTCACAAAGGGGAGCATCAGGGAGAGGAGCAAACCTCCTGACCCTGGAGGCAGTGTGTGGAGGAAAGTTCTTAGGAGAGTCCACCTTCACTGGTTGACTGACTTCCTCTGTTGTGATTATTTTCCATGTCTCTGTTCACAGAGCTCTCCTTGATCACCTTGCACTGGTTCCTCACCTCTTTCGCTAGTGTTGTCCACATCAAGCTGCTGCTGCGTATTTGGGACCTCTTCTTCTATGAGGGCTCTCTGGTGCTGTTCCAAGTCACTTTGGGCATGCTAAGCATGAAGGTAATTCCCAGCTCCTCTCCCTCCCTTATAGTACTTCCGTGTTTAGTTCTGAGATTTAGGGGCAAGAAGGTTTTGTATCCACTTGCTGTATGTGGTTTGGGAGTGTGTTAGGGAAGACAACTTCCTGCTGCCTTTGGAACTGGAGGCTAAGGCACTTCACAGAAATTAGAGATAGCTGTTTCCTCATTTGTGCATACCTCATTTGTTGCCGCATAATTAAACCTCATCAGCTGCCATGTTCTAATCAGTCTAGATCCCAACCTGAGGGTCCATCTTATTTAAACCTAAACTGAGATACCTCTTGATTTTGCACAATCTGAGAGGAAAGAGAAAGCCAAAGTTGTGATCATCTGGGAAGTTTTGGATGGCATTACTTGAATGCTCTAAGAGATGAGCATTGCCCTCACTGCATTTGATTTGGCTGGCCTGATCTTTTCCTTTTCTATGTGAAAAACAGTTTTGTGTTCAGTTTGCTGTGTGAAGGGCAAGGGTGATCCTGATGGGAGTAAGGGGGAGGTGGAGCACAGTTTGCATGGTAGGTGCTCTTGAGTGCAGCTCCCATTCTCCTATCCCTAGCAAGATCCCTACTGTGACCAGTCCTAGTGGCTGGTGCAGAATAGGTTTGAGTTTGGTTTTCCATGCTGGTTTGATTTCATTTCAATGATGAATGCTGTGATTCAAAAAAATGCCAGCTAGAATTCTGGGAGGAAAGTGCAGTAGAGCAGCAAAAGATGCTGTTCCCCTCTCCAAAGTACCTAGGACTTTTCCTGTTGAAGGTTTTTTTAATAGAATTTTTTAGTTGTACCTGCCCAGGCTGTACACTGAACGTAAAACTGCATCTAGCAGTCTGAGGCGCACAGCTGTCATGTTCACCCCTCCATGAGGCAAAAATGACTGTGTTGTTGCAGGAGGATGAGCTGATCCAGTCTGAGAACTCTGCCTCGATCTTCAACACGCTGTCAGACATCCCGAGCCAGATTGAAGATGCAGATGTGTTGCTGCGAGAGGCCATGCGCGTGGCTGGCTCGCTGACGGACGTGGCGGTGGAGACCCAGCGCCGCAAACACCTGGCCTACCTCATCGCTGAGCAGGGGCAGCTGCTCAACTCCAGCACCACTGTCAACAACCTATCCAAAGTGAGTGCAGAGTTCCACTGCCTCCGCTGCTCCCTTTTTACCATTCCTTACCTATTCCCACCCACTTACGGTTTGTGAGCAGGCAGTCCTCCTGTTTGAGAGGATTTTTGGTTCCAGGATAATTGTTACCCAGTGAAGAAAATTTATTGGGAAGTTCTATACCAATGAAATGCTGCCAGATCTATCCTGGTTGATAAATCTCCAGATGAAAGGGTTATTAGCATTGATTGTAATTATCATTCATGAGAGTGATGATGAAATGTGATGCATTTCATTAATGGAAACTAAAAGAAACAACATACGCTTTTGGCAGAATTTGCTTGAAGCACACAGAGTAGGAACTGGATTTAATCCATTAGTAAGAAACTGGTACACTAAAATAACCTTGGAAGGTAGAGTCAGAAAACAGCAGCAGCTGCTTTTGAGAAGCCAAATTAAAAATGCACCTGTGTTTAATCTTGGACTAAAATCTACAGTTGCAGACATGATACTCGGGCAATTCTAAAATGTAATAGCCATCCACTTAGAAATTTATATACAGTTACATGTGGAACTGCTTTTTGCAACAAATAGAATTAGAGTTAAAATTATGGATCATGGTTGATACTTGAACTTCAATTATGCCTTTGTAATAATTAAGGTATAAATAACCTGTTGCACATGGAGCAGATGGAGCAGTAAAGCTGATTCAATGCATTAGGACTACAACAACTCCTGTCTAAAATTGCCAGTTCACTGGCCTGCCCCTTCTAGTGGTGTAGAGGGTTGCTTTATTTTATTTCTGACATCTGTCCTAATGTGTGCTCTTTGTTCTCTCTCTTCCCTCTCCCGCAGATTGTGCGGCGCAGGACTCAGCGCAGGAAATCCGGCATCACCTCTCTGCTTTTCGGTGAGGACAGCCCTGCGCCTTTCATGTGTAGTTGGTGGCTACAGCAGCTTAGGAAGGAGGGGAGCAGGCAAAGCAGGGAAACGTTGGGACAGAGGGATTGGAGAGAAGGGAGTCAGAACTGAAGGATGAGAGGGAAGAAGTGCAGTTTACTACTTGCTTTCTCTGATCTGAGCTCACAGAGTAAATTTTAGGTTAGACAGTCCATGAATAGTGACCAACAGGAGGTGCATCTCAGCCCAGCTGTAATGTCCTTCTTGCACTGACCAACAGGTCAAACACATTTCCTGGCAGACCTTATGCAGTCCACAGGCTGGATGTGGTACTCTCTGATCTTAACCTGCTCAGTTCAGGAACATCTCTGAAGATCTGAGACAGGGCAGGATGTCTAGTGTGTCACCCATTAAAATTATAAATGAAAGCATCATTATATTTTCCCTTACTTATTCTGGGGGTTTGATGTTGTGAATGCTTTTGACTCTTAATTTTCTTCATTTATGAGCCAAGCCAACATACGTCCAGAAAGGGCACAGTCAGAATAGCTTTAGCAGGGGTTTGAGAGTAACTTATTTCTTGACTCCATAAGAGCCCCTTCTGCTGTAAGCCTCACTGTCATCACCTTACTTGAAATTGGCTAGCCTTCTTGAAATTGCCACATGTCACCACAGGAATTGTTCTTCCGGAAGAAGACAACATACTGAATTTACAAGACTCAAATACTGTTCCTGTTGTTGTTAGAATGGCCTGAATAAATCTAAAAATGGGCTCTCCTAGTCTTTCCAGAGAGGAGCTTTTCTGATGTTCTCCAGGAAGCTGATATATTGTCACAGGTTTCCTACAAGCACATAGAGCATTAAATAGAAAAATGATGGTAGAATACCCACGATGCTGTAAAATCAAGCATGCAGAAGTGAAGAAATGCAGGAAAGTTGCTTGTGCAACCTAAACGCAGAGCTTTTTTATGTAATGTTAGCATACAGTTGGTACAGACTGAACTGGCAGGGAACTTGGCTGCCACACGCACCTTTCTTGTGTCTCAGATAGTCTCCTTGACAGTTTGAGTATTTTTATGAAGGTGATAGTGAGTTATGCATATGCACAAAGATAAAGTTTGAGTTCGAGCTTCAAAATATATCAGTGGTAAAACAGAGATAATTGCTAGTTTTCTCATTTTAGTGGGGCTTCTGTACAATTACCATCATGTGTTTCACCTAACATTATTCTTGGTTAAAACTGAGAAGTTGTCATCCTGCAGCAGTTGACCACAATGAAAAAATTCAGCCCAAGTGAGAGGAAGGAAAGCTTATATGTGATAAATTCACCCTCTACTGGGAACTGACAATCAATCCTAAATGTAAAGTCTGCTGCCTGTGATAGTTACTGTGTAGAACTGGTATGTAGCCCTCAGCTGGGAGGGAAGGAGAACTTAACCCAGAGCTTAATTCTTCTTCCTTAGAGTGAATTCAGATGTAGTAGTAACTTGGGCAGGAGTCATAGAATCACAGGAGCACTGTTTAGAAGAGACCTCTCAATGTCTGTATTCCAACGTCTCCTGCTTGAAGCAGACTCTTGCTCATGCTAGATCAGGTGAGTCAGGGCTTTCTGTAGTTGAGATTCAAAGAGTTGAACCAGATTTACAATGCAGGAAGAGAAAGAAATAATGAAAGGTAATTTGGGGGAGAACAGAGGTGTTTTCCTGTTGTGCAAGAGGTGTTTTGCTGTTGTGTGGGCATTGCACCAAGGTAATGGCAGAAGAGCTCATCCTGTGCAGCTCATCAGTCTTTGCAGGCTCAAAGTAGAGCCTCCTCATGTGTACACTGATCATAACCTGTGGTTTCCTGTTTGGAAATGTGGGCGTTGAAGTTTGAAAGTGTACATGTTGAGTGCAGTGAGGTGAGTCTGGGGGACACACCAGCTGCTTTCCTTTGTGCCATGGCCACTCTAAGGTGGGAGAGTGTGGAACTTGCTTCCCCCATCTCCTGTTTGTGTTTGGCTAGGATTGATCTGAGTACAGAGGGAAGAGCATGGTATTTTGGCCAGATGGGACTGAGAGATGACAGAAAGAGTCAATGATCTATGTAAATGAGAACAGCCCACAGAGCTAGTGTAGCTGTGGTTTAGTTTCTTCTCTAGTCACATTCTATTTTAGCAGCATGAAATTTCTGGGAACCCCCGACGTCTACGTGCTCACCTATGTATTTGCAATCTTTGCATCTGTGAATAGTAAGAGTTCTTGCATGCTCTGTACCTACCCCTGGATACAGAGGAGGAGATTTTGGGGTTTTTTTATTGCTTTGACTGGGAATAACTATGCCCCACAGTTTTTCTAGTCCAGAAGCAAAGTTCAGTTTTCTCTTAAGCTCTGTGTATCTGATGTATCTCAAATAATTTAATGTAGCAGATAGAAAACTATTATAAAAATAATTTTATACCTAATTGTGTGCTTTTATTTAGGTTCCTAAAGTTTGGGTCTTTTTTAATTAGGATCACATGATTAAAAGATACTGTTAATCACTTTTCAATTAGCAGAAGCTTAATGTGTATATAGCTGTTGCAGCAGCTGTAGCTCAGGCCACACTTTATTCATATTGTTTTCTATAATGCTGCTAGAAGATAGAGATAAGATACTCTAGATGCTGCTAGAGTACTAATTTGCTAGCCTAATGACTTACTTGGGTCCTGAATAAAAGCTGTGTTTGTATAAACATTGGAGTTCAGTGGAAAATATATTAGTTTAAATGTTAATTTTGTTAATCAAGCTACCACATCTTCAGTATATTATATAGGGAGCAAAAATAGATATATGAAAGTACATTTTGGATTTAATATAAAATTATTTTTTTAGAAAAAGAAGCAAATGGTTCATTGTTCCCAACATCATGTACCCAGTATTTAAGGCCTTCAGATACATTAGCTGTCTAAAGAATCCATCCCATCAGGTATCTTTCTGCATAAGGTAGTAAACACAGGCTGTCAAAACTCCTGAGGGGATTAGTGATAGTTAAAAGATGCTTTGGTAACTTTTACTTTGGGCTCATGACCATTTCTGTACACCCCAAACATTTGAAGTCTGGCTCTTAGGGAGGTTGAGGTCTCTCGTGGCTCTGACTTCATGACTGGGACAGGAAAGTGGGCTGTCTTGGTTTTTCAGATCTTTTCCAAGACTTGGTGAAGAATGTGCTCTCAGCCTTTGAGTTATACAAATATCAGAAGTAATTCAACCAAAATCTGATTCAGTTTCAAGAGAATGTCGATTGAAGGGAATTACTGCAAGTTCCCCATCTTGTGTCCCGCCTTTCAGCTGACTAGATTGTAGACACTTCTCTAAAATAGTACCTTGGTATCCTGAGTTTCCCAGACAGATCAAAGATGACATATTCCAGTTCCATATGTAGTTTTAAGTATCATCTCCTTAAAATTTGATGCAGTCAAATTGGTATTTGCTATTTACATTATTGAATAGATTGCAGTAAGTACCTGCCTTAGTTTAGGTACTTCTGATGTTAGGCTTTTTTGGTTTCTTGAGAACCAGTAATTTCTAACAGTAACAAAAAAATAAATACCACCTACTTGCTTTCCTTCCCTTGCCTTCCCTCTGGCTGCATGGGCTCCACCAGGAGATGATGATCTGGAGGCACTGAAAGCCAAGAACATCAAGCAGACAGAGCTGGTGGCTGACCTGCGTGAGGCCATTCTCCAGGTGGCACGGCACTTCCAGTGTGTGGATCCCAAGAACTGCATCATTGTGAGTGGAAATAGCTGGATCTGCACTGCTGTCTGCATGGGGTTTGAGTGTTCAACACAGGACAGGGCTGTTCAAATGCTCCTGAAGTGTGTGCTTGAGAAAGAACGTGCCAGGTGTAATGGCTGGAGGGTGAGGCTTGCTTAATCCATCCGTGGTGGAGGAGGGCTGTGCTGAGAGGTTGTCTGCTGGCTAGGAGCAGGAAAAGGTTTGGGAACAGGGGCAGGCAAGCTTTGGCAGATAGCTGGGAGTCACCTGTGGACTTTCATTCCTCTCTGCTCTCATGTGCGTGCCTGCTAGGATCTGACCCCAGACTACAGCATGGAGAGCCACCAGCGAGACCACGAGAACTACGTGGCCTGTTCCCGCAACCGGCGCCGCCGAGCCAAGGCACTGCTGGATTTCGAGCGCCACGATGACGATGAGCTGGGCTTCCGCAAGAACGACATCATTACGGTGTGTCAGCCTGGGGACAGGCACCCCGGGGGGGACAGGCAGACCCAGCTTGTTTGGGACACTGCGTTACCTCTCCTGCAGGGAAAGAAGGGAGGAGATAAGCTCAGAGCCCAGTTAGGAGCCCAAGGAAGCAGCTGGCGTTCCTAGGGACTGCCCAGGGATGAGGCAGTGTTGTCCTGCGGGTCGTTCTCGCTACCACCATTAAGTCCCTTTCCTGGCTGCTGTACAGCTGTGGAAAAGATGGATTTGGTCCAACCCAAGTCCCAGTTTAACACTGCACACTGAATTGTGATAAGACTGTAAAAGCATCCATTTGCATTTAACTGCGAGCATCCCATCTAAAACTGGGGAGAAGAGGATGTTTGCAGTAGCTTTGGGCCCTTGAAGGCCCTGGGCTATATGAGAAGAGAACATTTGCAAAGCAGTTGAGAAGAAAGCAGTTCCTCATTGTGGACACACAGCCAGGCAGCTGTACCCGTCCTGCCACTGCAAGCTCTTTAACTGGTATTTTCGACTCCCTCTTTTTCAGATCATTTCCCAGAAGGATGAGCACTGTTGGGTGGGAGAGCTAAATGGACTGAGAGGTGAGAACAGGATGGGGTTGCACTGGGGAGAGCAGGGCCGGATGCAGAGCATCCATTCATCTACAACTGCTCTGGCAGCAAAGGCTCATCCCAGAGCATCTGCCGGGGCAGAGGAAACATATGAGAGCAGTCATGCAGCAGTGACCTGCTTACTTCTTGCAAACAGTAAGTTTAGGCTCCATCCTCCTGGCACGGGGTGGTTGGGTGCCTGTCACCACTGCTGGGTGTGGGCAGTGTCCTGCAACTGGCTTTCTTGTGCAGCTGCCTTAGTTATTGTGATTTTGAGGCAGCTTGCTTCCTTCTTTGGGGGTGGGCCCTATGAACTCTGATTTATTCTCAGCTCCCACTGGGCTTTGTGTAAGGATTTCTCAGTATCTTTGTCAGGCTCATCTCTTTGTTCACTCTTTGTAGGTTGGTTTCCTGCAAAATTTGTGGAGATTTTGGATGAGCGGAGTAAAGAGGTACTTAAAAACCCCACAATTACAAAAAAACTTCACATTAAATAAAAGGGTTATGTCATAACTGAAAAAACCACAGCTGAAAAGAGCCATAGATTTTCCTCCTTCAGTCTGTTTTTTTTTCTCTAGCCATTGAGTGCTTTGTGATGTGATCAGGCAACTTATCTTCCTAAGCCTGTTTGCTCAGCTTCCTCATGCTGACCAAGTGGAGAATGAGGGCCCCAGAGGGCTGCTGAGGCACCTGTGTGGGATGCCTGGGGTTGCAAGGACCCTAGAGATGAAAGCTGAGAAAGCAGCAGGGAGAGGAGCAGGGCACTGTTTCTGTCTGTTCCCAGCTGCCTGTGTTCTTTGACTCCTTTGAGGCTGTACCTATGGATCCTGCTCATGCTTTGTGACCATGACAGTAAATTCTCCCTAAGCAGCTGTGCCCAAGGGGACAATCTGTCTTAGTTCCTCTTACAGCTGGCAGTGATGGGATGGCACTTATCTACAGCAGATACTTCAATATGTCCTCAAGATTGGGGTAGTGTGTATGAGACAAACAGCAGCAGCTGCTGACCTAAGCAGTTTTCAGGGGAAGTGGAGAAGGCCTGGTTCTCTCCCTTCTCAGCATTTGGGGAGTGAGAAAAAGCTCGAAGGCTGACCCAAGACCCCCTAGAGAAGCCCCCAGAGAGATGTCAGTATTGACATGTCACTCCCTTCCCCCTCTCTCAGGGCTGGCTCCTTAGATGCAGATCACCTGTCTGTGCATAGAAATGTCCTGCACTGCTGAGTGTTTGTCCTCCTAACTGTGGAAACAGAGAGGATCCCACTTAGAGGAGTGTTAACAGCGTGTCAGCGTGATACCTCAAAGTGGTGTACCCCCTGACCTGGAAATTCCCATTGGTTCTGTTTGTCTTGATTTTTAGCAGCTTCAGAGTCCCAGAGACCCTCAGTGCAAGTCCCTCTCCTTAGCTCAGTCAGCATCACACCATCACATTCCTGTGTGCTGAATGCTGCTGGGATGGTGCTGGGGTCACTTGTGTGGTCTCCTGGGTACCACTAAACACAAAGGTCCCAGGAGATCCCCTGCAGTAGCACAGAACACAGGGCCTTATGCAACAGCATGACAGGTAGAGGGGGGGAAGGGGTTCTGGTGGGCACCTGGGAGTGGAGTTGGTCTGGGCAGAGGTGTAGGTGAGTGGACCACCTCCCTGCTCTGCCCCCCTGAGAGCTGGCTCTTCCTGTTCTTCAGTACTCCATCGCTGGAGATGACTCTGTCACAGAGGGAGTGACAGACTTGGTGCGAGGGACACTCTGTCCAGCCTTGAAGTCCATATTTGAACATGGATTGAAGAAGCCATCTCTGCTGGGGGGGGCCTGCCACCCTTGGCTGTTCATTGAAGAGGTGAGATGTCCCAGTTCCTTTCATGGGGCAGTGTTGCCAGAGGGCTGAGGTGATGGGTTGTAGGGCAGGTGTGCTGAGTGTCCCTCTGCTCTTCCAGGCTGCAAGCCGGGAAGTGGAACGGGACTTTGACTCCGTATATTCTCGCCTCGTGCTCTGCAAGACTTACAGGTCTGTGCCCTGCTCCTCTGTGCTCATCAAACTGATGCTGCTCTGCACCTTAGCAAGGTTCATGGTCTGCCCCATTCTCCTGTGGGTATGGTGTCAGTAGGCTGCAGTGCCTGTGCTGACCTGGGGCTGGCAGTGGCTCTTGTCCCCTCCCCTGGGCTCCTGTGATTGCTTCTGGGTCTGTATCTGGCTCTCTCATGGCTGCGGGGGCACCTCTGGGCTCAGCAGTAGCACAAGAGCTGTTGGAGTAAGAAGCAGGAAAGGCCCGTGTGTGCCTAGGGTGACTGGAGCTAGGTGGGTCTCTGCTGTGATCTTTACAGGCTTGATGAAGATGGCAAAGTCCTCACTCCAGAGGAGCTGCTTTACCGGGTGAGTGCTGCCCCAAGCCCAGCCAGAGCCCAGCTCCTACTTTGGGGATGTTTCCTGTGGAGTCTGTTGGAGGGAGATGTTTGAGAGTTTCCCAAACCTTCCCTTAGCCCCTCTGGTGCTAGCAGGGGGCACTGGTGGGGGTGGGAGCTCCAGGGAGGGCAGCATTTGGCTGTGTTGCTGAAGTGGCTGCCCAGCAGTAACCACACCTTCTCTCCCTGCAGGCGGTTCAGGCTGTGAACATGACACATGATGCTGCACATGCACAGATGGATGTGAAGCTTCGTTCTCTCATCTGTGTTGGACTCAAGTGAGTCATCTGGCCCTGGTACCCTCACCATATTGGCTGCAAAGAGCTTGGGAAGGGACAGAGTGGGCTTAAGGGCAGCAGTAGTTTCAATCTTAGGCCACAGCATTGTTTTTTTCCCCCCTCTCACTGCAGCCACTGGGTGAGACTTGTTCCTTGTGCATTGGGCTGGCCTGATTCCTAGCTGGAAGATGGAGCTCCTATTTATGGAGTGGCTCACACAAGTTTACTGGGTTATCCTGTTCCCCCTGGGGACAGGGCTGGGGGTGGGGGTCAAGGCTTGGTCTGAAAGTAGACTACCCCAGAGGGATGGGGATTCTTTCCCTGGCTGCAGCTGAGTAAAAGGCCTCTACTCCATTGTTGCAGCGAGCAGGTGCTGCATTTGTGGCTGGAGGTGCTGTGCTCAAGCCTGCAGACCGTGGAGAAGTGGTTCCATCCCTGGTCATTCCTGCGCAGTCCTGGCTGGGTGCAGATCAAATGTGAGCTGAGGTGAGTGTCCCCATGGCATGTCCCCATGCCAGTGTCTGGAATAGATTTCCTCCTCCTCTGCGGGAGGTGGCCCTCATTATGGCTGGGTTTGGGCCCTCTCCAGTGAGTTGCAACATGGGCTGCCCAGACATCCCAGCCATAGAGATTTCCCGCTGTGTGCTGAGGCAGCAACAAATCTCTGGACAGTTTATTGTGAGGCACTGTACCTGCCTGATCCAAGAGCAGAGCTTGGCTCCTGGGGACCTGTTGTGACAAACAGGCAGCTTTTGCCTGCCAGCAGCATCCTGCTGTACACCTACTCTGATGGAGAGTCTGCCTTTTCAACCCCACTGCTCTCCATGTCCTTTGCCAGCCACTCTTAAGTCCAAGCAGGGAGTGCTAGGATAGACAGTTGTACAGTGATTGGCTGGGAAGGAGTCAGTCACCCACTGACTCCCTGGTTAGGTGAGGGAGTGGTGTCAGGGGCTGAAAGCAGCTTTAGTGCCTGAGCTCGCACAAGGCAGTCACTTGTAGCCCAGGGCACATATCTCCTGGCTCCAGGGATCCATTCTTCTCTCCACTCTGCAAAGCCAGGTGAAGTCCCAGGGAGCTGGAGGGAAAATCCCCTGCCATCACCACTGCTCCAGCCTGGTTGCTGCTGCCATTCAGTGGGAGCTGGCTTTTGTGTGCACCACCCAGTTGCCTGAGGCCCCAGTGGGAGTATCTGTAGCCAGAGCAGGCCTGTGTGTTCTCAGCCTGCTGCTGAATGGGAGGAGGATTCCGCCACCTCTGGGCTGCCGTGTCCCACAGCTGCTTTCTCACACCATGGGGGCAGTGCCAGTTGGGCAAAGCCAAAGGACCAAGTGGGACTGGTTCATGTCTTATGTGCTACTTCTCCTAGCCAGCAAGGCAGCTCCCTGTGCCAGCCCCTTAGAGCACTTCTGCTTCAGGATGCTTCTCTTGCTCCAGGGAGAGGGAGGGCGCTGCAGAACTCTGAGGTGCTACAGGAAGGGGTCTGCTTTCTGGAGAGGAACCTGCCATCTGCCATTGCCAGCTGCGTGCAGCCCCCAGCCAGGCGTGTCTGCAGTCCCCCAGAGCCCGGGGCTGCCCGTGCCTCCCTGTGCTGCTGCACCAGGCTCTGTAGGGGCTGCACTTGAGTCACATCTTCGAGCTCCTTCTACCAGCCTGGGCCTGGGAGGATGTGAAGCCCAGTGAGGAGGGGCAAACAGGGAATGAGTGACTGCTGCTGTCTTTTCAACACCATCAAACAAGGAATTTCATCCTTGTAAGCTTAGTGGCATGCCAGGACAAGCTGGAGAGACTGTATTTGTGTGCCTGGGGCAGCAGTTGTGGGCAAAGGCTGGGAGCATTGTCTGGGGGGATCTGTTTTAACGTCACTCTCTTCTGGTTTTGTTGCAGAGTCCTCGGCAAATTTGCTTTCAGCCTCTCTCAGGACTGGGAGCTGCCAATAAAGAGGGAGGTGAGTAGGTGGCATCTCTCATTCTCTCACTCAGCCAGGGGCTTCACTTACTTCCTCCCTCTCCCAGCTTTGTGCTTCAGCCCATCCTCTGCCTCCTCTGGAGCCAGCTCCACAGGCTGTGGATGAGGCTGCTTTCCCTGCCAGAGCAGGCTGTGCAGCAGGAGCTGTGGGGCAGTGCTGGCAGAGGGGGCTGCCTGCCCTGCCCAGCTGGGGCAGAGGGAAGTGACAGGCTCCCTTTCCCCGGTGCTCTCCAAACCAAAGGCGTCTCCCTATGCCAGCTGTGCAAAGGTGGCAAGTTCAGGAAGCTGCTCTGTCTGGGTGCCAGAGCCTCAGCATGCTCAAGCTCTGCCCGCAGACACAACCTCCCCTTTTCTGGGTGTGGTGCACTGACCCAGGTCTCTGTGTCATCCTGCAGGAGAAGGAGAAGAAGCCACTGAAGGAAGGGGTGCAGGACATGCTCGTGAAGCACCATCTCTTCAGCTGGGACATAGATGGGTGACCCCCCACCCCATCCTGGGGATCTTCTCCATGGCCACACTCCTCTCCTCCACCCCCTCATGTCTCACCCCCTGCCCTTCCCCACCCTACCCACTTGTATCTGTGACAAAATCTCCCCTGGGGGCTGCCAGACCACCTGGGACAGATGGAGCAGTGCCAAGAGGCTGAGCTGCAGACCCGAGGGGGCTGATGGTTGAGGGTGATGCTGCAAAGGGACAAGTGTGTTCTGGCTACAAAAAGCAAGAGTCCCTTCCCAGCTTTCCACATCTCTGCCACCCCCATCTTCTGCTTTCTTCAGCCCTGCCTCCCCACCAGTGCCCAGGTGAGCAGCCTGGCTGGAGCCATTGTGCCCTGCCCCATGGGCTGGCAGTCACACGGGCGTGTGAGCATGTCTGTGGCTGGAGCTGTGGGGAGGAGATGGCCCTTGTGGGGTGGCTTTGATCCTTGAGAGCTGGTGCCATTGACAGTTGGCACTGCAGCTGCATGTGGAATTGGGCTGGTGAGAGACTCGCTGCTGTACAGGAGCAGGGAGAGCACATCCCCTCCCCATGCCAGCCAAGGGCTCCCCTCTGCTGGGGGACACGTGGACAAGTTCCTTTGACCTGGATCTGAGAAGGGGGAACTGGCATCAGTTTCATCCCACCTCCCTGGCACTGGTGTGGGGTGTTGACAGAAGTTGCCCAAATTTACCAGCCTGTTACCACTGTAACAGCCTTAGGGGATGGTCATTGTCTCCTCTGGGAGCAGACAAAAACCACCTCTTCTCTAAATAAGTGTTTCATGCTGTCATTTTAGTCTCAAGCTGATTTTTACTGTTAACCAAAAAGCTGTAAATTTACTCCAGGAACATGTATATTTTGGCACCATTGTAGCTCAGGATAAGGTTTAGGTTGGAGCTGGCTCAGGGAGACTAACTCGTCCTCCTCGCCCTGCGATGGCAATGGGGACGCGGGTCAGGAGTGGAGAATTGCTGCTTTGTGGTGGTGGCTCTGGATATGGAGTCTGTGACTTTCTACTGAAAGCGCTTGTCTGTGAGCACAAACTACTGATGGGATGACACTAGATTCTTACTTTCCTTTATTTGGTGGGTTTGTAAATAAAAACTGCGTCTTGGACAGTGCTGGGCTTTGTTTTATTTTTTGATAGGGCCAGGACTCAGTTTAATTTTTCCTTTCTGCCATTTGACAATGGAGATCCCATTTCTGTGCTGGCACTGAGGGAGCTCCCTGCATCAGAGCAGCCCACAAGGTCAGGCAGCAGCCGGGGCAGAGCCAGTTCTGCTGCCAGCAGTGGCAGCCCTGCCTCACCTCTGCATCACCAGCCCTAAGAGCACATCCTCAGCAGAGCCCCAGAAAATCCAGAAATACTAAAAACTACGGGTTGTAGGGACACTGCAGGAGGAGGACCCTTAGGAAAGGCAGAGGGGCTAGCAGAAAGCAGGGCTGGGTGGTGGGGACAGCAGTGTTGTCTGTACAAGAAGTGTCTCTGGAAAAAGCAGGTGTAGGCCGAGCTGCAAAGTGAGACAGTAACAGGGCACAGGCCCTTGGGAGAGCTGTGTTTAGAAGTCCAAGCTGGTGGGAGGGTGGAAATTGCAGCATATGTTCTGATTTGAAAGTGAGTGTTTTCAGTGAAGGTAATTCCTTTGGAATGTGGCTGTGGAAGGGGCAGTGTCAGCTCAACACCACCTGTGGTCCAGACCAGCCTGCTGGTCTGGGGGAAACTCTAATAGCTGCCCCTGGTAAAACCTGCTTCTGGTTGCAGGGTAGGTAATTTCCATACACTGAGGGAATCTCCCTGCAGCTGAGAAGGATGAGCCACCACCACTTAAGCTGCTTTTTTCAGGTTTGAGAAAGATGCAGAGGGATCACTAACCCTTAGCTGGAAAAGGCAGAACAGCCCCAAGCCCTCCCACCAGCATAGCAGAGAAATTTTTGACAATGTGGCTGTTTGGAATTTTTTTAATAAAATGGATTTTTTTTTTCTTCAAATATTTGTAACTGAAAAAATAATTCAATTTAAAGATCCATTCTCTCCCCCATTAACTTGTCACTTTTATCCTTTTCCAGTTGAATACTCGCTCTGGATCTGATGCCCCAACACCATCCAACTCTGATGGTGCTGACCACCCCTTGCCATTGGCTGCATAGTGGAAGGGAGAGTGCGTGCTAGTCAAATACACGTTACAAACAAGTAGTGGTTACAGCAGAAAGATTCAGGATTACATTCAAGGTAGAGGCAGAACATCAGACTTTGTTTTTCCCAATGGGTGCAAAAATGTATGTCCAGGGGAATACCTCTTCCAACAAAGAACTATTGAACTATTATTCAAAGAAATAATAGTAAGAAAGCAGAGAACTGGGCAAGCCTGCTCTGGGCACTGCTTGGGGAAAAGACTTTCTAATGTTTCCGGGGCTGAGGCACCACCTTCCCCTCTGCCCACAGGCACAGGGTTATCGCTCACTCTCCTGGCAGAAGCCCCTTGTGTAGAGGGGCTCCCACAGGTCAGCCAGGCTCCTCAGGACATGAGGCTCATGGTTCTGTATCCTCTGGGCTTCTTGAAGCTCTTCAGCCAAAGCAAGTATGTTAGGCAAAGTCAGGGTCACTGAATTCCTACAGTTTCACACCTGATGGTGGATGGGTGAAGGTGAAAGGGAGCAGCTGTGGGCTCAGCCTTTCACCAGCAACCTCTTGGAAGGGCTACAGTGGTATCAGGCATTGGTATCTGCCAATGACTGGGGTACCTGGCCCAGGGCAAGGAACCAGGGCTGGGTCAGGCCTGGACTCCAGCTGGAGTGCTCCCAACTTCCTCTAGGAGCTCATTGCACTTTATTGATAATTTCCTTCTTTTTTTTAATAGCTGCAGAATTGTAATTATTTGTACCAAAGAAATCACACAGCTGGTTTTTTGGGGGGCTGCTGCAACTACTGCAACTATGGGCTAAAATAACCTGATTTTGCTTGAATCTGACAAACAGGCAGCCTCACATTTTCCCCTTAGCATTTTGAAGATCCTCCCACTCCCCCCCATACTTTCCTCCTTAGAAACTCCTTGCCTCTTGCCCCCACATCTGGACAGCTGCCCTGGCAGAGCTGGTGAAAGCTCTGTAAGGTGATTGCTAAGTACTCACTGCTCCCAGTGAGCACCTGGGCTGCACCAGAGCGAATTCAGGGACAGCTCAGGAGGATAAAGGGGGTGCCCACCAGTCTCTTTTATTCTGATTTTTAGGATGTGACACTGTAGCTTGAGGAATAGAAAGCCTGTGGGGAAGGGGGAGGGGGGTGGTGTTCTCCCCAACCCAGACACTGAGGGAGGCTCCAACTTGCTTACAGCTCAGGGCCAGAGGAGAGAGGGGACAGAAAGGAAGCTGCCAGCAGGCTCCCCCTGCAAATGATTAAGAAGGTGGCTCCCCATGCAGTTAACAAGCAAAGGGCTCAGGAAAGCAGGAGTATCTCCCAGCTGCAAAGAGGCATGACCCCACCCAGCCGCCAGTTCAGTGGCTGAGGGAGAGCACATTGTGCAGGTTTGGCATTCACCTGCCTCAGCACGGAGCAGAGGTACCAGCACCCCTGTGGCACAGCCTCTCCCTGGGAAGAGGACCAAGTACCAAAGTTGCAGAGAAAAAGCATGTGGCTCACAGCTACCCCTCCCCAGCAGGAAGCTCTACGGCCCAGCGTGGGGGAAAGGTGGGGACAGCATCCTCAAGGAGACACTGAGAAGGATGGCAGTTGATCCTTTCATTGCCTGAGCAGGTCAGTACCTCAGTCTGCATGACTTCAGAAGCCACAGCTTCCCCCTCACTCAGCATGAGCAGCCTGGACCCAGCTCAGGGCCAAAGCAGGCACAGCTTTGTGGCGAGGTGGCCACGTCCACATCAGCCATGTCCCACCTGCTCAGTATGGCCGTGAGTTACTACTGACACAGGAATTCTAAAGTAACAGGAGTAACAGCATAAGAGTGAGCCACAGGCCTGGTGTTCCACCACAGAGCCCTGCCCAAGGAATAGCATTGTCATGGCTCTGAGGTCCTAGGGGCTTGTCCACTCACTCTTCAGTCTGCAGTTCCCCCAAGGCACCAGCCTGGGGCCCCCACAGGGACAACAGGGCACCAGCTCAAAGTAAGCAGCCATTTACTTTTGCCTTTTACCCTGTGGGACTGGAAGGAGGGAAGAGCAGAGCTGCCCAATACTTGCTTTCAGGTTCCTCCCCAGAAAGGGGCCCTCACAGTCACTGAGCCGGGACCTGCGCTGTGCCACACAACTCCACTCTTGCAGTCCCACTTCCCCTTCCTCACCTACAGGGTCCAACATCCATCCCCGGCTGCTGCTTTCCACTGGGGCACGCGCTACAGTGAGGCACCACCACAGTGAAGGCAGGAGACAGCTTGCACATGGCCCCCAATGATATGTTACTGATTGCCAGCTGTGCCCCTAACCCACTCCTCAGGACACACAGGCGCTTTCACGTCCCTGCCCAGGCTGACTGCCCTGCTCACCTGGGGATGTCTCGAGTGCCGTGGGAGCTGGGGGCAATGGGCTGTGCCTGACAGCAGTTTTAACATACAAGGACCTGATTTTAGCACCTTAAAAAACTGTTTTGCAGCCCAAAGTGAGTGAAGCGAGCAGGCAGGCCTCTGCCAAGCTCAGCAATATTTGGGAAACCAGCTTACACGTTACCAGGTTGGTGGGAAGCCCTGGTTCCCTTTGGCTACATTTTGAGAAGGTGCCTGTTCTGCCCAGCTCCTCCCAGCCCTGTGGCAGATCAGACCCTCCCCTGACAGACGGCAGGTGGTGCAGAGGGCAGCTGCTCTGGGCCCCAGGCAGCCCTCCTGCCTTCGTGTCCTGCTCCAGAGGTAGAATCCCCTTCCACAACCGTTAAGACCGACCGTGCTGTGGCAGCACAACCCCCTTTATCCACCAATCCCAGGAAGGCGCAGAGTGCTGGTTCTGGAAACAGCTCAGGCCCAGTCATGCTCTGCCCCACGCGGGGGAACAATGTGCTGCCATTGCTCCTGGCTGGAGGAACAGGAGCTGATGGCTCTGCTCTCCCCCCGGCTGGGCCAGGCTGTGTGGAGTGGGCAGGAGGCCACCAGCCCCACAGCTCCTCCTGCCTCTTGTCCCACCCCCAGCAGCCATTCTCCCTGCCCTGGCCTGGCCCACTGCCGGCTTCATGCGGGAAGGACACTGTTAGGGGAGGAGTACAAATACTAGGAGCTCTTTCCTTTTCTTTTTTTTGGTTGACTGGCCTCTTCCCTCTGCATGCCTGTGCCCTCCCACTCCCATTCCCTTCAGTCTCTGCTCACAGAATTACAAGCAAGAATCCCAGTGCAGCTGCAGATCATGTCCATCAAGAAAGTCTGTGGAAAAGAGGCTGGGAGCCGCAGTGCTCAGGGGAGCCAGGCTCATGACAGAACCCCCTGGCAGCTCCAGCCAGTCCATGCTGTCCAAGTTACCCTCAGCCAGATCCAGGGCTATGCCCCCAGACGGCTCGTGAGCAAAGTGCAATTCCGAGGTGTCCATAGGTGAAGGCGGGTGGTCCAGGATGGCCGAACTGCTCAGCATCTCACTGTGGAGGTCATCAATGAGGGACAGGGGCTCCGGCCCATCGTGGCCTGCCGTCAGCAGCGGGAGGCCAGTGCTGCTCTCCAGGAAGTCCTCCAGCCGGCCCACGAGCACCGGCTGCCCCAAGGACACCGGCACCGCCAGCTCGGAGGAGTGGTGGCTGCTGGGCGGTGGGGAACAGGCCGGGGCCGCAGGTGGCTCTTTCCCAGCTGGGGACGACTGATCCTTGAAGTCAGCAGAAATCTCTGTACAGGGAACAAACAGGCCAGGTAAGGAAAAGTCTGGCTGAACACCAGAAGGATCCCTCCCACCCATCAGGGCCACAGACAACCCCTGGACTAAGCCATCACTGACCACCAGCTGGGATGAGGAAACATCCTGTACCTGTGCTTGCCTCACTATGGGGAGTTTTCAGCCCACATCCATGAAATTCTATCTCTGTCCAGTATCTCAGAAGCAATGTGCCCAAATCTGATGCAGCAGAGCCATCAAGAATCACAGAATCATATTAAGGCCTGACTGACGTCCCTCAGTACCTTAATGACTACTGCCAGTGCTAAAGGCACTGGAAGGGACACCAGAGAAAAGAGCAAGGCCATGACAGACTCTCCCCTTGGTGCTCTACAACCCCCAGACTCAGACCCAGGGACTATGGGAAATGCTGGCTTTGTCTCCTTACCTCCACTTTGGATGAGGATATCAAACAGGTCGTCCATCTGCTGGCTGGAACAGCCGTTCTCCTGGGGAGAGCAAGTGCGGGAGCAATTAGCTTCCTATTTACCAGGGGAGCTTCCACCTCCAGCAACACCCTTGGCTGCTGGCTCTCCTCCCTTGCCGCAGGGACGGGGCTGTTTTCTAGCAAGAATGAGCACACCATGACATGGCACCAGAGTCCTCTGTAACCCAGGCTGTTACTGGCTGGGAAAGTATGGTCAGCAATGGCAATGAATGGCTTGGGATTTTTTACCTGTGATTTAGGTGCAGTTGTGTCTCCATTTCCCATCACTGGCCCACATCAAGAAACTACATAGATTTACAATGGCAACTTTTTGTCTGCTCTCCAAGGAAACCAAGGAGAATAACTGCTCTCACCTGGGCCTTTGGCTGTTGCTTCATGGCCTCTTCATAGCCTGGTGGTGGCTCTTTCATCGGGACTGAGGGAACCGGAAGAGGAGGTGGAGGAGTTCCAAAAAGCGGCGTGTGCTGTTGCTGCTCCAGGTCCATCTGGGAGGGGGAAGGGGCAGCAGGAGAGCCAGGCTGCGATGAGGACTGTTTAGAATGAAGGCAGAAGAGGGAATGAATGCAAATCAGGGAAAAGTCTACGTCGACTACTGTCTCACAGCTGCTTTGAGAGACCATCACCCCTCCCTGTGAGCACTGCACAGCAGTCTGCACTTCTCTGCCCACAGCAGCCTGCCTCCTTCCCTGGACTCCATGCACTATGCCCTGGCTGCAGGGGAAGAAGACAAATTTCCCCTTCAACTCACAGCTGGAAATCTTTAGCTGATTTTTCCAATGCTAAAGAAGCCACACCACAAACCACCACCACCACCTCCTCACTTCTCCTGGACGGGGAGAGCCTCATCTGTCCAAGCGGGGAATTCCTGCAGCACTTTGGAGGGAAAGGGCACTTCCCTTGTGTGTTCAGCCTACTCTGTGCAATATATTCAGAGCCTGTCTTCTACCCGCTGCCCTCTGCAGTGCCTGCTTTGGGGTCACAAGCCAGCTTCACTTAGCAGCAAGTTTCACAGCCTGATGGTGAGTGGAGAGCACCAGAGCACTCAGCAGCACCAGAGCTCCAAAGGAAACCCCAAGTATTGCAGGAAGTGGTGCTCATGACTCAGCTTTACCAGATGAATCAGCACATAACTGCCCATAAGAACAGCTGAAACGGGGATCAGGCCTTTCCCTCTACCGCAGCTATGCGTGACCCACACGGAAACTTGCTCCCCTGGAGCAGCAAAGCCTGGGCAGCAGCTGAATGCCACTTCCAACACATGTACGTACTGATGCCCTTGCCCATCCTGTTTTCCCTGGAAAGCTGCTCATCTGTTCTGCGACCCCAGCCAGCTCTGCTGGGGTCCACTCTTCCTGAGAGGGGCTGGAAACCATGGCCCAGGCCACTGGGACATGCTGGGAGAGTACCTTTTTTGACACATTGGGTGGGCTGGTTTTGCCAGAAGCACCAATTTTCAGGGACTGCTTATGGAAACCACTGGGGAAGAAAGACTGCAGGTTTGGAGGTGCTGAGAAAGACAACATGCTGTAGGCCAGCTGCCCTGTGACCACCTGCAGACCTGGCTTCTGATCCCACAGGGAGGCAGGATTGGAAGAGTCAGTACAGACACCTCTGCAGCACAAGGTCTAAGGAACTCCGAGGAAAAAGGTGCCTTCATTTACCTTCTGCACTTTGTCCAAGGTCTCAAAGCAAACCAAGGCACTGACCCTTTGCAAAGTAGATATCTCACTCTAAATATACTGGAAATTACTTCTGTCTTCACGCCCTTTCCAGGAACTGAGTCAGAAATGATCCTCCAAGCTCTAAAAACTCTTCGTAATCTTTCTGTATCTTATCTTAATTAGAGGTTAGAGAGACAGCTAAGCAGGCTAGAAAGGGAGGAGATGTACAGCAGAGCCTCTTTACAGCCAGCACCTGGAGAGGGTTAAAGGCAGAGGTGCTCTCTTTCCTGAAGCAGTATAGCACTTCACAAAGCAGTGATTAACTGGCAGCTCAGGGCAGGGGAATGGAAATGACAGCATGCTCAGCAGTACCAGAGACTAAAAGGTCACAGCCCTTTTACCCCTCTGAGTTCACATGCTCCTTCAGCAGCAGCCACACCACCCACACCACCCTCTCTCCATGCAGCAGCCACCTTTTCTGTGCAGCAGCACTCCTTCAAGAATCCGGGACACCCCTGTGAATCAAGGCTGCCCGCTTCAGCCCCTCATTTTTAATCCACAGACAACACCCACTGCCTGTGGGTACAAACACTGGCAGCAGGCCAACAAAACCAAGGGAGAAAAGGAAGAAGGCAGTGAACTACCTTAGATTGGTTTGGTCCTCCAGGCTGCTGCTGCTGCTGCTGCTGCTGAGTGGGCTGCTGAGGGGTGTTTGCAGGTACCTGACACAGCAGTTGGCTGGAAGTTTTAGCGGGTGATGATTGTACGCTCTGGAAAGAAAAGGGTATCCGTAACAGGTTATTCCCCAGACATGACATGGGCACAGGGCTTAGGTTTCTTACAGAATTTATAAGTTTGGTTTTTCCTCACTCTTTATTCTTTATGAAATTCAATCCTTCTCTTTCCCTGAGCAGAGAAATTAGACTGGATGCGACTGAGAGTCCTAAGAGAGGAGGTAGTACCACCCTAAATCCCTGGGCTACCCCTGACACGCCTCAAGGACTGCCAGACCTGACACAGGAGCTGTGCCCTTGTGGAGCAGCAGTGGAGTTCAGGTGAGACACTCTGGGGTTTTAAGGTTGACACTGGATGCTGATGTTTAGACAGCTGCCAACATCTCACCTGCTATGCAGCAAATGTAGCCTGCTCAGTGCCTGTCACTGATGGCAGATACTGCCACCTGCTCTGCAGAAAGTGCAAGAAATGTATCAGCAGAGAATGAAAATTATCTTTGATGTCATGGAAGGTGCTGAGGTTTGACTTATGCCATCAAACTCGGGCATATTTATCCCTTCCTGGAAGGAACACTCGGAACACTTCTGTTAAGTGCTGAGCTTATGCCAGCAGGGGAATAGTAAATCATCTCTGATGAAAGACTCTGTTAACACTGAAATACTGCCACGCATTAAAACAAAGAGCAGCCAAAAAGCAAACAGTCTGCTGCCAGGGTCTGATTTCAGCTTTTGGTAGATAAGATGACCCATCTATCACTCCAACTACGATCGCTACAGTTAAGGACAAGAGGTGAAATACACTCTGCTCATTTTACTACCACGGGCATAGCTGTCCTGTTAAAAACCAGTCAACTGTGGCAGCAAACCCTTGTCGTCCAAGCCCAAGGTCCTGCCTGACAAAAGGCAGAACCCTGTGTTTGGAAGAATGCTGAACACCCTGTGATGCACAGAGTCAATCGTGCATTGCTGTACACAGCTCATCACTGTCAAATTCCAGTCTTTTTGCCAAAGATCTGCTTACACTGCTCTGTTTTACAAAGCCGCGATCTACCAACCACTGTAGTGAGCGACTCAGCCCTTCCAGTATTTACTGCACTGAATTTCCACCCCGTTAAGTCGTCCTATGGTAACTGGAGTGGGACGAAGAGAGAGGAACCCAACTGCCCGCAGCAGTGATGGGATCTGACCCTTGCTGACCTGCAAGGGTGGGCAGCTGCTCCCTGCCATCCCGTGGGGAGAGAGGCCCTGCCTCTCGGTGCTCTGCTTGGTCACGGTGAGGACGATGTGGGTCCCTGTGGAGTCACTGATGAGGGTGGGGGGAGGAGTGCCCTTGATGAGGTCGCTCAGGGCGCTCTCTTGCTGGCCAAGGAAAAGCCGTGGGCTGTGGGACTGGCACGGCGGCTCTGCTTCTGTGGCTGGCACCTCCTGCTTCACCATCACCGCTTTCTTTGGCACTGGGCTTGGATTCGAAGTGTCCATTTGGCTAGCAGTTGGTGCAGGGCTGAATTGGTCTGTTTGGCCACTGGATTGCTTCGCACACTGGCAACTCAGGAAACCATTTTCACTCTTGACCTGGGCGCCAAACGCTCCTGGTTTGGAGGCAAGGGCTGTTCCTTCTCCCGCGGCTGTTGGGGCTGGCTGTGACTGCTGAGAGCGCTTCTCCTGCTCCAGCTGTAGCCTAAGCATCTCCACCAGCTGCTGCTTCTGTTTCAGCATGCGAGTGAGCTCCTCGATCTGCTTGTCCTTCTCCTGCAGCATCTGGTCTTTGTCCCTAACTTCTGCATCTCTGCTGTTACCAGTACTACACCACTCTGACTTGGGTGCCGCATTTATGCTGCAGGAGGCAGACTTGGAGCTTTCTTCCTTCACCAAGAACTGCACTGGAGATGTCTGCAAGGTGAGCTGGGTCAGAGGTGAAGTCACCATCTCTCCAAAGGTATCTCCAGTGCCCGAGTTTTCATCCCCTGTGCTCATTTGCGAGCGCTCAGAAGGAGTTGGAGAAACAGGAGGAGTTGAGCCTGTGCTCCCAAACTTCATCACACCGCCACCAGTAACTGTGGCCACAACTACCTCTGCTGGTGCAATGCCAGTGGTGACCAGGGCTGGCCCTGTGCTCAGCCTGGCAGTTGGGAAGGCCACCACCACTTCGGCAGCTTTAGGGAGGACGGCTGCTGTGCTGGGCTTGGGAGTGGGGGTTGTTTGGCCGGCTGCACCGTTCTGCTCTTGGTAAGCTCGGAGACGCTCAATCAGGTCCGTCTTTGTGCCTGAGACAGGCAAGGCCCTCAACTTCAGCTCTTGCTTCAGCTCTGCTACCTGATATGGGGGGGAAGAAAAGAGGGCAACATTAAGAGAACTAACTGAACAACTATCAGTTAGATATCAGCAGCAACATCGTTCAGTACTGCCCGATGACAATGGCAGAAAGGGTCTGCTCAGCTTCACAGGACATTTACCTTCATTTCATCCAGGTTGGCAGGGAGAGGGCCAGGCTTGCCCACCGCAGCATTACTGTTTTGTCTCATCAGCCCACTGGAACCAGAAGAAACTGAAGATGTGCTGCTGACTGTGGCAGAGAGATTGCGTACAGCAGGGGCACTGGCACCACTCTGCTGCTCTCCTGGAGGCCTGCAGGAAAAGAAAGAACACAGACATCAAAACCACAGTGGAAAGACACCAGAGGCCCTCAGTGTCCACAAACAAACACGTTCAGAAATATCTGGGTCACTAGTGCTGCCCTAGACTCTGAAGCACACCAATGCTCTCGACTATATCTATGCCCCTTGCTGTGCCAACCGACTCCCTTCAGCTGCTTTTGTCTGATTCATCTCGCACCAGCTCTTTTTGAGGCCCTCTGGAACCTACAAGACTGTGTGTCACACCTGTCACACCCAGTGGCCACCCCTCACGCCCAGAACACCATGTCTCTGGTAAGAGTGCTGGTAAGTGCTTGCTAAGAGACCTGCCACTGTGGACCCGTACTTAGGTGGGGCTGGCAGGATGGTCTGATAGTTGTAGTGCTGCTGCTGCTGGTTGAGGATCTGAAGCTGGAGAAAGAGCTGCTGTTGCTGCAGTATTTTGGCATAGGATGAATCCATGGGAGGAGCTCCCTTGTCCTGCTTTTGGTCCGGGGGAATATACTGATGATATTTAAGCTTCTTGACTTTCGGCTTCAACTCCTTGGCTTTCTTACTGCGCTGAGACTTCTCACTAGCAGACTTGGGCTGGCTTTGCTATTTAGAAGAAAAGGAGGAAGCAAGTAAGAATGGAAACACTGATATAACGTAACACCCCACGTAAACCAGAACACACACTGGGATTTTAATTTTGAAATTCTCTAGTTTGTTCACCTCAGGGTCTTTCCATGCTTCTCTAACTGAGACATTACAGACAGCGCACTGGCAGCAGCTTATGCTGCACCATAATGCAGGTCACCTTTCCCAGCACACCAGATCATTTGCTCATCCAGGGCAGACTCATTGACTCTAATTATAGATAACACTGATTGTTTCAAAACATTTTGTATTCAGCATCTGTTTTATAGAAGGTGAATACACCATGGAACAGAAAACCCCATTAAATATGTTACAATTAGTGTCAGAGGAAGACACTAGTGAGAAATGTTTCCTTCCTTTGCATCTGTTAATCTAATACTTCCAACTCCAAACCTGCTTTAAAGTAACCTCCTCATCTTCCTTCAGACTACAACAGTGAAGACATCAGCCAAAATAGTACCTTAATGAGTGTTGGTGGGGGCTTGGCAGCAGTAAGAGCCACTCCATTGGTAAGACTAGGAGGCAGAAGAGGTGGAGGTGGCAGTGGTGGAGGTGGCTGCTCAGGCAGGAAAAGAGTTTCACTGGAGTCTGTGCTAATCTGCAACTGGGATGAACCCTGCAGGGGCAGAAAAAGGCATAATGAATACACAAAAGAGGCAGGAAATAGTTTAACAGAGTGCAGGAAGTATCCACGTAGAAGGAAGGAGCACAGGCTTCAAATCTTTAATGGGACTCCTTTAACCCACTGTTTCAGTTGCCCCTGAGAAGCAGCACAACTTCTTAGGGCAGAAAAGGAATCAAAATCCAACACCTGTATCTTCCAGCATTTCCTGTTGGGATCAGATGCACACAGGCTGTATCACTAAGCAATGGCTGCCCACTTCCCCACAAGGCACCACCATGAGGGTTTGTGAATAACCAGAGGAGGATGTCACTGACACCACACGGAGCCAAGACCCCTTGTGAAATCTCAGATTATACCTCTCAGGGAAGCCTTAGTCTCACTTTTTAGGCTCCTTTGCCACAAATCAGCATGGAGCTCCAGGGCACTGCAGGAGGCCTCCACATTCTCACCTGAGCTGGTGATGTTCCAGTGGTGCTAGGGAGAGGCTCACAAGTCCGGGAGTCCATCGGCGATGGGACAGACCCTTGGGACTCATGGCTGGCTGGCTGTTCTGGGGAGAGGGCATCACTGCTGTCCTCATCAAAGGAGGAATTGTCTGCAACCTTTGGGTAGTTCACCTGTCCAACTAAAAACACAAACATCAACTGTGGTCTGTAAAGTGGAATAAGAAATTACTTTGCTTGACACTAGATGTTTCACAAAGACAATGATGGCATGGAGAGAGTTGTGCTTAAAGCACCAGCTAAAAATGAGAGAACAGAGTCCTAACTGGATCAGGTTTAAGTGTTTACATTCACTATCCATCAGTACAATAAAATGATGTCGACTGGGGTGAACCATTTCCCTTGCTTCCTAGCCAGGCAAGATCAGTGAGTGTAAGAAGAGATACACAGGTCTGCCCAAACCCAGCTCTGTGCCATGGCTTATTTCATTATCATCTGGCACCAAAGAAGAAGACTGGACAGTATAACATGGAGTCATGGCTTCTTTGATGTTCATCCTGAATGATGGAAGGTAGAATCTCTCTTGGATTCTTCTGTCTTGAAAGACAGAATGCAAATTGTCCTCTAGTCTTACAAGCAACAAGGGCTATGGATTAAGTCGCCCTGGCTGCTATTAGCATTTCTGTCCATCTACATGCCCAGTAGATAAATGCACATGAGTGTACACTTGTAATGTACCAAAGATTTTTTAGACTACATTTTCTCAAATTAATCCTGCTAAGCAGGAAATATTGTCATTTGCACCTCACCTAAAATCAAGAGGAATCCAGAGATGTACTTTGCTCCATCAGAAGGAAGCCACATCTCTTATGCTTCCATTCACAAGATCACCCTTCCTCAACTACTTCTTGTTCAATAGTGAAGCCAGGCTCTCTCACAACACTGTCCTTTTCCTTTTTCATGGAAAGTATTCCATCCTGCTCACAGTTGTGTCTCATCTGTCTTTACAGTAGCTGTGCATGTTTGAGGGGATGAATAACTACAGACACACAGACTGCTCAGTCTGGGGAGACAGGAAAGAGCACTGCTGAGGCAGTGAGAAGGCTATTCCTCAGCATTCCTTTCAGCCCTTGGAATGGCACTGGCATGATTTACATCTGTTCTGGTTTATTTTTAAAGGGGTTGAATCCTCTGAAGTTTTTGAGTTCACAGACATCTTTTGTTTCATCACACCTGTTTATACTCTGTCTCCCCTCCTGATGTAAGTCAGTGGGCTCTCCCTGACCAACACTGTTGACATGTTATACTGAGAGAGGGATTTTAAGGAGACAATCTAGGGAATACAATCTTCAATGGTCTTTCAAGTCTTTAGGATATACAACTGCTTTCATATTATTCTGGAATGTCCACATTCCCTATAATTTAATGTCTCCATAGCATTATCTGGGCCAGAGGGAGATCTGCTTTTCCGAATTCTTGGGCTGAAAGCCTGTGATTCTGGGCCAGGAAAATGAGACCAGCCATGGGATTGCACTCTCTTAGACATGCAGATGAATTGATAGGTAATCACAGCCACATGTGGGAAATGCCCTCCACAAAGATCCTCCTCTGACCTTACCAATAATAGCTTCCTTCAGGCTTGATTCCACAGGCAAGATGTTCTTCTCCACTAGCTCCATGGGCCCTGGTCTCTGTGCTATCTTCTCATTGAGGTCATCTGCCAGTCTGGCTCTCTTCAGCTTCAGCTGCTTAGCCTGCAAGGAGGGCTCAGCTGAGGTCTCTGTTTGGGGGAAGTAAATAAAATGGCATCAATCCAACAATGGTCAACCCATGCCCTTCAGCAGTATTTTAATTCTATTCAGAAAGGTAACTGTAGATAACAGTAGGTAACTGTACAGAAAAATAGTTTATAGATTAGAATAGATAACTATGCACTACAAAGATATGACAGACGTTATGTATATTTAGGTTATAAAGATAACTACTGTGGCCCTTGTGATAAATCCACTGTTCTCAAACTGATGTCACCCAATTCTCATTCATCTTTTCCCCCTGGTTGTGCCCCAAGCTTGGTGCTCAGCAGCAGCACAGCACTCCCCCTTGAAGCTGACATTCATTACTAGTCAGATCAAATGTGCCTCATTCCCTCTTGGACATTTTACAGTGTCTTCCCTTAGCAGAAGAGCAATCCATGGTCATTCTATTTCACTGTTGCTCAGCTACACAAAACTGCACAATTTGAATTCACACAACAGAATTTTCTGAGAATAATCTCTGAGCAAGCAGAGTTGAATCCCTCCCAAGGAATCATGCAACAGGCATGATCTGCCTGCTCCCAAGGGGAAGGAAGCTTCGGAGGTCAGAGGCAAAACAGAAGGCTGTTAAAAAGGTAGTTAGGATAAAGTTTATTGTTGATGTTTTCATGTTCAGCACTTGCCATACCTTCCAGAATGTGCATCCTAACCAGCTCTGATCTCTCTGGCCGGGATCGGATTTTGCGTTTCAGATAGTCCTCTGTCTGCAGCAAAAATAGACAAGCAAGAACCACTTTCAGCTGATCAGACACAGGAGTGAGGTAATCTTGAACAGCACAATGAAAAGAAACAACCATCTTTAGCTGTTACTGAGATCTAAATAAGCACAAAATGGAGAAGGGACCTATCTCCTGTCCCAGTGCACCCAGAGAATGAGCTTATTCTAAAGATGACCTTCTATTGTAATTACCTCAGTCAACTGTGCAATGCTGCCCCACAGAACAGAAACTGGGAAGGACTTCCTCAGGAGCTGAAGTCCTCTTTTCCCGTTGCATGCACTACCCCTAACTTGTGTCAGGGTAATGTCTGTGAGATTTCTTTTTACGTTAAAGATAAATGCACTGGTTCCATTGTTCACAGAAAATACTTTCATGTACTGCTGGCATTCAGGGCTGACTTGTGGCTTGGGCATACTCTTTAATTTGATTAAAGATATGTTATTTGTTAAGCTAAAGACCCCTTGGGGGGCAGAATCTAAATGCTGTGACAAGGCTTATTTCTTTTCCAGAGCTGCTTTTAGCTCTGTCTTTGGAGAAAGTGCTATGGAGCAATGGACAGAGATGACCCTGACAGGCTGAACATGTTACTCTTTACACTGCTGAGGAATGGGAATCTGGAAGCAGCAGGTAATAGACTGGTAAGTACTGGACATCAGGATGGGCCTTCGGAGAAAATAAGTATTAAAGTCAGTCAGAAAACTGCACTATACTAGCTCAGCTGCCCACATAAAAATATTAACTTAGTAAGGTTTTAGGAAAAAAAGAGAAGTAAGCAAAAGTCCTTTGGTCATTGGTCTTAATGCAAGGTCCCCCGTTGCAATCCTTCCACAGTTCAAAGGGCCTCCCTTACAGATCTTAATCACAGCTGTTATTTTTTTACTTATGTTGCTTTCACTTTTAAAACAAAACTTTGTCATAACAAGATTCATTCCACTGTAGGCTAATCAGAAAAAAATATCCCCAGAGGCCCTCTGAGGAACAGAAATTATCAAGAAACTCCCCAGTTAGAAAAGGTGGCACAAGAAGTATGATGCCTGGCTTCCTCTTTTTGCAGAGCCAGAAGTCTGTGATTTCAGTGTCACAAGATTTTAGGGGGATCCTCTCTATTCAATTTTAAATTTTTCTAGTCTCCTAGGTAAAAATTGCATGTGCAGGTAGCAGAGAAATTTTCCTCAAAGGTGGAACTGAGCATTTAAGGGCAAAATGAACACCATAAAAATAAAAACGTCAAGTGCGTGGACAGTGGGGAAGAAGAGTATCAGCCATTTCCAGGAAGATGAGTCTAAGGAAAATCCAGGCACCACAGTCAATGGGCTTTAGGCATAACTAGTTCACTGAGGGTTAACCAGCACCACATGCAAGCTGCAGAACACCCCATCCAATACACCTCTGACTTCAGAAAGCTGTATTATATCCGGAATATGAACAATTCCCTTCTGCATCTTATTAACAGCTACAGGATGCCCCAAACACAAGACATACTATTTCTGACTTTCCCAAAACACTAAAGATTATATTGCATCTTACCCTGGCCCGCTCCAAACTCTTTCTTTGTTCATGAAATGCAGCTGGACTTTTCAGAGCTGTGGAAAGGAAAAGCATTTAGAATCAATTAGAATGATGGAAGTTCTCTCACTGCACAACCCTTCAGGCCAACTAAGTTAACAAACACACCTCAGCAACTGCCTTGTGCATCTTCCAACACACTGACACAGACCTCCAGCTGGTACAAAGCAATGGGAAGTGCCACACTCCATCTGACAGCACAGGGACACAGGAACTGATCTGAAATTTTGTGGGCCACTGGAGAGTCCAATACAGGTACACTTCTAGTCAAACTAATCACTGTTCCCTAAGTTGGGTCCAAGAACATGATTCAAAAACAGCCCTCCAAAAAAGCCTTTTACAAGCTTCAACAGCTAGTAAAATATCCAGGACCCTTATGGGAATGGCTCTGAAACACTGAAGAGGTCAAACAGCTGGAAGGATGGGGGACAATGCTAATGAACTGTAAATCCCCTTTACTATCTTTTAATGTCAAAGGAAGCTGTAAGTCTTCCCTGAATCTGCACCTGTGTTTTGTACACATGCAAAGACTGGCTGCAAATCCTGCAGGTCCACAGGACACATATACTGCTCCCTGTAAGAGAAATTACCATGAGAACAGGGACACTTGGAGAGAAAAGTACATCTGTCTATTGACAGAAAACCACAGCTTGAGGAATTAACTTCAGCTCTCCACAGAACAGACCTTCTCACCCCCTCGGGCGCTGTTTAAAACCAGAGCCAAAATGGATCAGGTTTTAAGAAACTGATCCTCTGCTGTCCAGGACCACACTAACCCTGGAGGAATCTCTCACTCTGCCTGGCTCCTCTGGAGCACACAAAGCTCACGTCCCACAGTAAAACCAGAGAGGGGGGTGATGATGGTGTCAGTAGCTCCTCACAGTTTCCCTGAAGCTGCAAGTAGCTTGTTTTTTAAAAAATTACCACACTGTGGTTTGTATTAAGAAGTAGCTGAAGGGAGCATAATAATTCCTTTTCATATTTCTGAAATACTCATATCTTAAACTGTCTGAATTACCATCCAGCTAAACAGAAAAGTTAAAGAACTTCAGCTTTAAAGATAAGTTGCAAGTCTTTTGAAGACAGAAAACTAAGCTCAAAGAGTTAGTAACTCCAATGCGTTGCATCTAGGTCCTGTGAAAAACAGTCTGCTCACATTATTTTTCACTTAAGACCAGTGATTAAGTATTTCTCAAATATAAGTTCATTATGAGGTCTCAAAATACTTAAAAAATAAAAGCCCCTGCATAAATGCAATGTAAGAAACTACTTCTAATGCAAGACACATTCTGTGAAATATAGAGCGTCCCTCTGATGCCAAGATGATTTTTTGCCTTTTATTTTATATACCTTTTATATAACTTTTATGTACCCTCAGTATTCTCAGCATGAATACTTGTAATTCCTAAAGTCTGATAGCTTAGCATAGTCCTAGTATTTTGTTAGGCCAAGAGACCAAACACCCTAAAGGCCTTGCAGCTGGAGGCCAGAATGCCTTAAGCTATCTTGGGAAACCAAGGCCCCCTCTAGAACATATCCTGTAAACTAGAGATTTGGTCCATCCAGGGGGAATTCCTCAGATGGGGTAGTATCATGCCATTCATCCAGGCCTCCCATTGGGGCATCCCTGTTAGATATGCTATTTTGTAAGGTCTATAAATTGTATATGTGATCTATCATGTGTGTTCATTGTGGTGCATTCCACCTTGGTGAAATGGTGCACCATAAGGATCCTTACGAAAATACTGAGGTAAAAACCCTTTATTGTTAACCGTGTCTGGCTCTCAATTTCTTAACACCAGGGAAAGGCATCACCTCTAGGTTCACATCAATGGGGTAAGAAGTAGAATTCAGTTCACGTGGCAGAAATTCCAAACATGCCAGGCATCATAGATGGGATTTGGACTACAGAAGTGAATGAAGAGTAATTTGTAGAATAAATCAACAATAGCTGAAAACCACAGTGAGTGAGTACATAGACCCCTACAACAATGGGGCAAATAGTTCCTGCTCAGATTAGTTGCATAAATCTGGTTACAGAGAGAAATCACCAGAGAAAGTTACACAAGCTGTGAAATGCACTTTGAGATAAACCAAAGAGATACGGTAGGGATATTGTTTTGCAATAACTACAAAAATAAGACAAAAAACTTCCCCATCCAGCTCAGGCACCAACAAGGCCTCAGCTGATGCCTGCAAGGAGGTGTCTTGGGCAGTCTGACCATGGCACTTCAATGAAGAGCAAGGAATAAACAATACTCTTTTCAAGTCGAGTGAGCTGCTTGTGCATACGCATGGGCTTGAAGCTGAACACGCTTTCCTTTTATTGTGTGCATCTCACAAAAAAAAAAAAAAAAAAAAAAAAAAAAAACACACTTGAAAAAAAAAAANCCACTTGAGCAAAGATAGCAAGCAATATTTAAATCTGCATAAACATCTACCCTGGAGACAAGCAAAGCAGGATTCATCGTGAGTCTTCAAAAGCTCTCTACCAGAATGTGCAGACACAGCAGTAATTCTTTACTCTCCCCTTCCTGCCTACCTCTGCTGTCAGTATGAGGCAGCAGATGAACTTTAAGTGACATTTCCCTGACCACAGCTAATGGTCAGAAAAACCAACTGCAGGAGTTCAGCTGGTGTCACAGGTAGTCCAGGAAAACTCTTGCATACAGAAGAACAAAGCAAGAAAATAATCCCTGAGCAGGAAAAAAGAAAACCACATATGCATTTAATAGTGAGTAAGGCAGAGCTGCTACAGGAATAATCTTGTAAAGAACACTTTCAGTCTCTCACGATTAGTCCTCTGGAAACGTGCACTGGGATGTAGCTCTCTGGGCTGGCAACATGACAGAGGACTTCATATTTGACCTCTGAAAATGTCAAGAGGGCACAAACCCTTCACTGCTTCCCTCAGCAATCTAGGATGAGGTTGGTATGTCAGAATAGGGTGTCTGTTGTAAAATCATACTCCATTTGAAGTTAACTAATCCTTGCACATTTTTTGGCTTTGAAATGACTACTTAGCCCAGAGCTGTGGAGCAACTCTGTTAACTTTACTATAGCAAAGAAAAAAAAAAGGAAAAATATAATCCTATAAAGAACTCTGAAGCAATAAGGCTCTGGGTGAGCTCTTAAGGAGACACACAGTGCAGGTAGGTCCCTTTTCCAGCTCCTACCACTGCCCTTCCTGGCCACTTAGCAGTGATCCCTGCAAAACTGTTCCTGTGCCTCATAACCCATCTGGCTCACTCACCAGAGTGCTGCTTCATCCATTCCACTCCAAACTATCCATACTGATAAAGCTCTACCATTCTCAGCTGCATCTGCTGTGCTGGCTCGTTCTGGCAGCGTATGTGAATGAGTGGCTGAGCTGGTGGAGCAGAACCTGTGCGAACCAGGTGGGTGTGGGGCAGCATTCCCACTCTGTCCACAGCTCTTAGGACCGAAAGCATCAGATATAACCACAGAGGGTTAGGGATGAGGAAACTCCAATCATCTGATGCTTTCTGACTGTTCAGCCTGCATAAACTACACTAAACTATTCCTTACAGTAGTTTGTCTAACCTGTTCTTGGAGACCTCTCATGAAAAAATTTAGTATTATTGCAGAGAAATTATCCCAGTACACAAATGTTTTTAATATTTAAAAACCTTTCTGAATGTCTAACTTATATTTCCCTTCCTACAATTTATACTCTTTGTTCTCCACCTTACCTGCAAACATTACAGAGAATAATTTATTTTCTTCCTCTTTGCATCTATCCCTTTTGAAAACTTTGGTTCTCCTACAATCTTCTGATATATAAAATGACCAAAGGCAGATCACATTATCCAGACCTTTGCTTGCTTAGTCTCTTTTGGACTCCTTCCATTTAAGGTGCAGTTTTGTTGAAGCCTAGTACTGGGTACATATTCCAGCCTAAGCTTTATTGGCTGTTACAGAGTTAAATGATTATTCAAGAACACTTGTCAGCCACATGTGCCAGCCAGTTTGCCTTGTTTGTGTACATAAAACAAACAGTGTTCACTTGTGCTTGTCTCACAATCCACTAAAGGTCTCCAATCCTCTTCTGCAGAGCTGGTACCAAGCCAGCCACTCTTCATCCTCAATTCAAGCTGCTGACAAGGTATTACAAAATGTAGACATTCTGCCTTTTCCTTTCATTTTATACCATAGTTGTTGGCTTCTCCAAACACTGTGAGTCCCAGTCCTGTCCTCCCCCCAGCCTACTAACCTGGAGCTTAATAAATGTGCAGACTGGTCCTTTGTTTACATCAAATCACTGAAAATACCGAATCATGTCAAACACTGATTTTCTCCCTTCCCATCCCACCCAACAACCCTGCTCAACTCAACCCCCCCCAAGCCTTTATTATCTGACACCAAGCCTTTATTCCAATCCTGTTTCCTCACAAATTGCATAGGCAGCTTTAAGTAGTCCCAGCTTGCTTCCAAAAACATCATGCAAGGCTGTTTCAAGCGCCTTACTAAACCCAAGAACTGCAAAAACACATTTGATACCCTGAATTCCCTGTGAAGCATTTCAACAAATATTTGCTGGTATCTGCTGGTAGATCCAGCTTCAGTAATGATCTCTTTCCCCCCCCCTTTTCCATGTCCCATGTGTTTTTGCCTTGCCGATGATGCTCCAATTGTACTTGTACTCCAAGGGGAGCTCTACTATGCAACTGTTGGCATAAAGTATCTCCCCCACCTCTCCATGGCACTTGCCCCTCTCCAAACTTAACTTGAATCCTTCACCTAACTATGCAGCTACCTTTGAGTGAGCACTGATGAGAACAGAGTGCTGCCAGAGGGAAAAAAAACACCGAACTTGCCAAACTACAACAGCAGTATAAGCTGTTGGGTTTTTGTTTTCCACTGTATGCAGAAAAGAAATAGCTGACAATGCAGAAGTAATTTCTGCAACACCCAATTTCAGTTAGGTTACCTCCTGCCTGCCTTTTGATTTTATTTCTACATTATATGTGTACATGGCATTTTCAGCCTCAGTAACCTGCAGTTCCACTTTCTGCTCTCATTCCTATACCTAGGTCTGGGACAAAGCATGTCAGCCCTCGGTTATGCTGACAAAATAGTCTGTGGACTCCGATCACAGTTGTTTTGAAAGAGTTCTTTTAACCTGGATTGGTATGCTGGTTTTACAGTACGACTCCACAAATAATAGTGTCAGCAAAGCTGAGCACAACTGCCCTGCCAAACAAAGTCAGAAATGAGAGGATGAGTTTAAGGGCAGCACTGAGTTTAAGACCACCCCATCCTGCTGAACCATGGCCTCCACATCTTCAAATTGCCCCATCCACCACAGGAAAATAGCCTGGTGTTACAAATGGCCCAACAAGCACTAAAGAAGGCTCAGTGATAGATGGGACAATAGTATCACCAATGGGGCTTGGGACAGCACAGTCCAGCAGGTGACCTCCACTGAGCTGTTCACTTTTGGCACACGTGGACAGCTGTGGCAGTTTGTAACATCTGCTGTTAGGAGGATCAGTTTTACCCCTCACCTTTAGATGACTGACAGCTGGACTTGATTTTGCTGGCTAGCAAGGATCTCATGAAATTCCTACCACACACATCCTATTTCTTTAGTCTCTCTGCTGCCTGTGGAGCATTTTGACACCTAATCTCCAGAATTCCTTAAGCATTAGCATCTTTGTGGTCACACCCTCAGAGCTACCATGAGAAACCTCCCTGCACATCAATGATGCAACTGTTCTGTGCCTCCACCCTGCTTCAAAAGTGTTGCAGCTATATATTGCAACTGTGTTCTTGCATCTGACCCCCCAAAACCAAGCAGCAGCACACAAGACCATCTACATTGACCCACACCTTTCCATACAAAGCTGAGAGATGAAAGTTGCTAATCTTCACTTCAAAACAACATATTAATTCCTATGAAATGGGGTGCAAAACTGCAGTGCCTGAATTCAGTGTTCCCCCAGTCCAAGCCACATTTTGCAAATGGCAAAGTGTGAATAAATCACAGAACCACAGAATGGTTTGGGTTGGAAGAAACCTTAAAGACCATGCAGTTCCAACCCCCTTGCTGTGGTTGCGGGGACACCCTCCACTAGACCAGATTGCTCAAAGTCCCATCCAGCCTGGCCTTGAGACATTGCTGCAAAGCATCAAACTGGTGCTGCTAGAAACAACAGACTGAATCAAGGCCCAGGAATCAAACCCAAATCATCAATACAACAGCAGAGACAAAAAGCTGGGTGAAATGGCCCAAACGTTTCTGTTCCGCGTTTACCCTGCAGTGTACAAAAGCCATGCAAAGCTTTCAAAGATATTCATATGGAGACCTCCAAGTTCCTGTTACCTAGCGTGAGAATAAGTAGAATCAGAACCAGACTGAGACACTCTAAGAATGAAACACAGCAGGGGAAGGGGACTAACCCAACTGCTGAGAAAAAGAGGTCAAAATACCCATACACGCTGCATTTGCTTCTACAGCTGACAAGACACTGAGGTTTGCACGGAACCAAACACAGGGAAGAAAGAAAGGCAAAAGGATCTGCACAGATCCTCATAGCTCAAGTGTCTTGTGGGAAGCAGAGGCTGCAAAGCCTTCTGTAATCAGTAAATCACTACTCAAGGCTATCAGACTTGTAGACTGACAGAGGAGAGGAAGCACATGAGCTTTCCTTGGCCATCTAGCTCATCATAGACAACAAGGTGATATTTCAACTGCAAACCAGTTGGTAAGACAACACATAATGTTTGTAGAAAGGCTACAGCTAAATTCAGAATACTGAGTCAAACACATTGCTCTTCAGTTAGACCCATTCCTAAGGGAAAGGAAAAACCTTCCTTTGCTATGACAAAGAGAAGCTTGTGTC
The DNA here is from genome assembly GCA_013398275.1 of Promerops cafer. Lineage (NCBI taxonomy): Eukaryota > Metazoa > Chordata > Aves > Passeriformes > Nectariniidae > Promerops > Promerops cafer. The sequence goes on from VZSE01013747.1 coordinate 51,334, forward strand.
ACGTCCAAAGCCAAAGTCAGACACACTGATTTAATTCAGAATGGCAGAAGGCTTTCTGCTGCAGCTATTCAACCCTGCTCTCAACCAAATTCTGGTTTCTCTCTCTTGTTTACTATGCTTTCGTAAAAAGATGAGATAAAGTGCTGCAAATAGGCTCGATGACTTCCGCTGTTGGTTGAGGGTGGGGCTCCCACCCGTAGGATTTGCTAAGAGACACAGAACTTGAACCACAGAGCAAGGCAGTTTTAGCACTTTTTTCCTCCCTTCCCTTCATCTTCACCCCACTTTCAAAAAGCATTTCTCACAGCATGGAAGAAAAAGGTATTAAAAAACTGGGTCACATGCACAGAAGAAGTTGTCATCTTGCCAGTGGGGCAGTGTCAAAGAGCTGCTGTGTGCTGCTGTTTACTGCAGAAATATGAAAAGGGGCTGGAGAACATGCAGCTGAGAGGAGAGAGATCTCCATCAGCATCCTTTTCTCCATTTGCAGCTCTGGGGAGTTTCTCATCCAGTACACAGACCTGATCATACTTGAGAATTCTTGATACCATACCCCAACACTGGTAAATGACCTTGGATTAAGACTAAAATATGAGTATCAAGTTAAAGATAAGAAAAGAAGCCACAACTGGTAAATCGTGATTATTCAAATCCCAAAATACATAAACTCAGAAAATTAAAAACTAAGACTGACCTAAAAAAGTCAATGCAAATATGTTTATGAAGGTAAGAAGCAGGTCTCTGGCACTCAAACAAATGCAGCTTGCCCTTCAGTGACACCTTTCAATGAGAATGTGATTGTGACTGAAGGATTATGAGTGCTCCTAGTCCGAAACAGACGAAAGACTGGAGAAAGGCTCCTTCCCATGTTGCTGCTGTTGCCAGCACTCCCAAAGCACAGCATTACAGATACAGTGCTGCAGCTTCACCGACTCTCCCCCGCTGCCCAGCTATTACCGTCAACAGAGACACACACAGAGAACGGCAGCCAAATGAAATCCCTCTTAGCAGATTGTCTGGTGAGCCCCAGGCTGCTCTGGAAGCCAGAGCTGAGATCCTGCCTCCCTGACACCCTGCCTCGGAGAGCCAGCCCTTCTCCTGGGTCAACATTCTTAACCTGCACAGCATACCAGCTCATGCAGCTGTTTTTCCCAAAAAGAGCCACTTTCCAGCTCCCTGCACTGGGCTTGCCCTGGCTGCTGAAGCACGCAGGCAGGGGGAACTGTGGTACCCTGCCTCAGCTCAGCTCAGCTCGCCATGGAGACACTCACCAGCTGAGCTGCTTCCAATGCCTGCACCAGGCAGCTCCCCAGAGCCCACTTTCAGCAAGACTGTCAGTAACAGCAGTATCCCACTGATGATGCAGCTGAAGTTTAAGATTTTCATTAACTGTGTGAAAAGCCTGAAGGTTTGTCACAGTAAACATGAAATTATTGGCAGAAAGGACTAAGATTTTTCCAAGGCCCAACACGGAGTTAATTTAAAATCTAACATATGTGCAATTTCTCATAAAGTTCATCTTCTTTAGAAGCAAAATGGAAATTGTCACCCATGGTAACAGTTATCAGATCTGCAGATGACCATGGCTACGGCTTTGTGTCAAAAAACATTTACAGCAAATACAAATAATGTATCATCTGCTCCATCCATTGCCATTAACTCTTGGCATTCAAAAGATACTACCTAAATCCTGAAATGAAAAATAAAAAAAGGCAAAGCTTTATTACAATCAGGATTATACCACCTCCAAACTGAAAAGGGAGACAAGGAACTTCTACCAGGAACCCTTTGATCCATGCATTTGTGGACCAGACTTCATGCCTGTTTCTTGCACGGATAATTGGTTTTGCAAACTCTTCTGATAACCTTCCAGAGTGCCCAGGGTGGGAAAGATATGGGGTCACAAAAAGGAGAGACCATTCCCAGGCAACAAGTACGAATGAAGCTAAGACAACTGTGGGAACACAAGGAAAAAAACTGTACTGCCTATCGGACTTTAGTCCCCTGAACTATTACGTTTCTCTTGCAACTGGCAGAGTTAAATCTTCTGTCGTGGCAAGGGATCAAGGACCAAATGCAGCTTATCAAACAACTGAGCATGGTCTTCCTTCTACAGCTTCAGAAAGGGCAAACAGCACATTTCCATCCTAACACAATGAACTTTATTACTCCAATCATGTCTTATTAATCACAGATCATAGAAACACATGCAAAACACACTCAGACATATCTAAAAATACAAGCAAAGCAGATGCAGTTATTAGTCCTCTGACAGTGAGACTCTCAAATGTACAGACAGCCTTCTACACACAAAGCCTGAAGGCTTTGAAACTGTGCTCCAAGAAAAATCATCGAAGTCAAATAACCAGCAGATAATTCCTGGGAGACAAGTTATAGATATACAATCAAATTAAAATAAAACCAGTTACAGATTTCTGTGCAACACACCAGGAACAGAAAAAAATGTAGAGGACAGCTGCAAGTGTCCTCTACTTTTTTTTTTTTACAATACTTGCTTAGTGTTCCAGTCTTACTCTCAGAGCACAACACTGAGTATATTAGAAGTCTACCTGCAGCTTCCATATGGAGTAACAATATTTACAGTCCATATATATGTTTTTAACTCCTTGTCCTAAACGAAATTACAGTTCCAGCTTAAAAGCATGAAAGAGAAGCAGTTGCCAATGTGCAGAACCAGCAGACATAAGAAGGCAGGGAAGTGAAAATATGTATTTTTGCTTTATTACTATAAATAGATTCCATAAAACTACAGGAATATCACTACAAAGATCTGATATGTAAAGTGGTGAGAGAATGACAGGGACATGTTACGTAGCAGGAAGAGATATTTCAGGGTGTTAAAGCAACAGGTTTAGCTGCAGCTCTTATAGAACACACCACAACCTTGAAATGTCGGCTGTGTAGCCACACTGCAACAGTTCCAAGTCAGTAGAACTCCACCCAGGCAGAGTAGTTCATCTATCCTGGCCCTTATGCAGAAGCCAAAATATATCTGAGGCATGAAGAATTGCCCCTGAAGTCACCAGCAGGATGGCAGAACAGCTCGTGCCATGAAAAATACTGCACCTGTAGGTAACTTTCACCTTCCAACAGCTTGCTGCCTCTCCTTTCTCTGACAAACATAGAAAGATGCTCCTACTTCACAATTAACAGTTAAACAATTTATAAAACTTATTTTTTCATTTGTTTCTGACATTTAATATGTTCTACTGTAGCTATTGTATGTAACAGGAACCAAAGGTTGATTATATCCTCAACTGGCAAGTCTTGTTCAATTAGCACACACACATTAAATCAACAAGATTCATAATAAAAAATAAAAATAAATAAGAAAATATGAACATAAATATTAATTACAGAGACATGCAGCAATAAAGCTAGAAGTGCATCATTTTCAAGTATTTAAAAAACTATTTTTTTCTAAACTGAGAAGTGGTTAGACTATCAGGTAAAGGCTAAAGCAGAAATAGCATTTTTAGCTACCCTACACAAACACAAGTGTGGATGTATGGCCAAACCTTGGGGTTGAGATGTTGAAGTCTACAGACATGATTTAACAATAGAAACTCACATATGGCAAGCACTTTGCTTCCCAAATTCAGTATCTCAAAGATCCTTGGGTTTTTGTGATGGTAGCTCTGTGGATGCAGAACAGCAGATACTACAAGCTTTGTCTAGATGATGATCAACACTGATATGCCAAAGCATAACCTGTGTTCTGTACTTTTAAATCACCAGCTGTCTCCAGTAACCTGTGTTCTGTACTTTTAAATCACCAGCTGTCTCCAGTAAATAGCAGTTCCTTCAGAATTCATTCTAAGCAATGTCTCACAGACTCCCAAAAAAGCAAATACTGCACTTAAGTTTTATAACAAATATTACGTTTTGTCCACTAACTTTATAGTTAATAAAAAATGCAGCGAGATGAAAGGCCTAATGAGATGATAATCACTAGACTGCCTGCTGTATTACAGTAATTTCTAATCATGTGACATGCTGGAATTGAACCATGGCACGCTCCCCTCACGGAGTCTGAGGATAAAATACACTCTTGTACTCTGAAGTAAGCTCGAGCATCCAGCAGGCTGCATGTCCCAGCAAAAACTGCACCAGAGTGTTGGTAGCACAGACCTAGAGCATGGGAACACCTCAGCACCTGTTAAAGCAGTCCCATTAGAATCTCCATGCACAAATTCCATCCTTTTTGGATGTACACACAGTCATGTGTTCTGCATCCCAGAACACAAACATACAGAGGAGTTGGATGTGGGCACAAAAACTGGCAAACATCAGATACACTCAAGAGAAAAAGAAGCTCCTGGAAATTCTCAGCCTGTACAGCAGCCTCCTTCTAGCTTTCAGTGCAGGCAATGCCCTTTCCAAAGGACGCCTGTGTCATTTTTCAGAGACTCACACAGCACTACTACAGAGAAACACAAGGCACATTCCCAGAAATTATCTACTTCTGCTTCGCCTGCTTGGATAGATGTGATGGTCAAAACAGCTTTCCTGCAGGATTGTGCCATATGACAACCTTGCATTCCTGCCTGTGTTTAGTGTTTGCAGCCAGAAGCCAAAGATCACAATCCTGATGGATAAAACAAACAGCATGTGAAGCTTTAAATCTTGCAAAAGAGAAAAAGAGCCACATGTTTTGCATAATAGAGTATTGCTACATTTGCCAAATGTCTTTCCCCTAAAAATTTTTGCTGTTTGAGTTGAAGATACTTTCCACATAACTTTCTAGTCAGATGTGCATTAGCTACTGGTTTAAACACTCCCTTCAAGAGTGAAAAATGGGGTGTTTAATATTCCCCCCCGAAACCTTACAAAAGCCATAACCTTTAAATTCAACACTAAAAAATGACAGCATCTGACTGTTCTTCTACAGCACAAGAGAGTTCAAAGAGTTGAGCACAGACAGCATATTTTGTTTAACTTGTATTTTGTGAGGACAAGAAGATGAAAATCATCTCTGCATAGCTACAAAAAAATGCAAATAGCAAAAAGGTTTGTCTATTTTCACTGTTAGAAAATAGGCCAAAGCCTAAATAAATATAAAAGCTCAGTTCTTTTCCAAGATACTGTCATTCTAGCTCAGATCACAGGTATGTCAGCTGCAGGTGAAGACTTGCTTCCCATCATTTTTCTAAGGGAAATTGAGAATTTTAATCCTGAACTAATGAATCCTGCTACTAGTAAAAGGTTACACAAAATGGTAACAGAAAGCAAGAAGAATTAATGAAGCATAAAATGCAATTATTTTGAATCCTCTTTCACTGCCTATAAATGCTTTATTTCTTACTACAATACACTAATCTTTCAGTGGAGCAAAGCCCCACTGTAGGTGGCTGGTGGGTGGGTTGGGAAGGTTAAGTGAGATTAAGTGTACTTGGTAAAAAAATGTTGAAACATTTGCCTTTCCACCCTACCAGATAAACAAAATTCCACATGGGACAAAGTAAGCAATTCCCAGTTCTGTTATGAACAAGCACAGCAGGAGTAGCATGACTCTCACTCTCACTTTAAGGTGACACAAACATGTCATCTCCCACTCCTCACATTTACAGTGTCCAAAAACCTTGTGTTGATGGAAGCCTGCAATGAAATTTCTCTTTTAGGGCACCAGTTTGCAGAATAAATCTTATGTGAGGTTTAGATTCAGCCAGGAGAACCAAAGGTACCTATGGGAGTTTGCACACTACATAGCTTGTAATGTAAAACAAAACCTTTCACTTCTCCCACACTTGGCTCAGGGATTTTTCCATGGTTGTTTGCCTCAAGATATACAGGAACTGATCTGTATCACAGCCTAATCTAAAGGAACACATAGGAAAGCACAGTAAGACCAAAACAGAAACAAAGTCAATGCTGAGGAAGTGACATCCACACTCTGGATGTGAAGGTGAATTGGAGGTGTGGTGCCAGACAAGCTGTAGTCTGGTCCCATGGGCTGAATGCACATTAGCTCTAGGCAGAATATTTTCCACTTTACTTTCATTCCAATTTAATCCAGCTCTCAAACTTCATTCTATGGTGCAAAGCAAGGCACAGCAGGCAGGTGCAATTAGGAGCTTCACTTCAAAAACACATTCCTGACACAAGCTGTAATGCAGATAGAACTGCAACCATCACAGTTCTCTCAAGAGTGTCAAGACTCTCCAGATGGAAAATAAAGAAAAGAAGCCAACCAGCATCTGACATGGAAAGAGCACTCCAGCTCTTTTAGTTCAGCACCAAACCATCCTCTGGATTCCAACTTTTATACTTTTGTTGAATCATCATGAAGGACTGGGTGGGGCTTGGCTCCTGGCTAGCAAACTCAAGAGGGACACACAAGTCCAGCACAGCCACGTTCAGTAGCAGATGACAGCAGACCAAGATTAAGTACCTCAGTGTTTTCACAGACAAGAGGTACAGGCCAGAGAGAAGAAAGAATGCAGGATACTTGCATATTCCCAGCAGTAAAAAAAAAAAAGTCTATTCTGGAACTCCTGAAAGTAGAAGTAAAGCTGTCATGGCGCTAAGGTGCCTTCTGGAAGAACATGGTCCCTAGTCATCCTCTATACTTCTCAGGTTAAAAATGGGATTTTTGCTTTAAGTATCACAATTTATCCCACATCTGATCTTCAAAAACCACCCAGGCAAATTACATTTTAAACATTTCCCTATGTGTGGTTATTTCCAGTTGGCAGGTATGGGTAAATGATACCATTACTTGGGAGGAACTAATTTCAAATCATGTTTAGAACAGATGTGTTAAAGTGGGTTTTCTCCATTGCAGAAAGGACCTTTTAATGTGTTGCCAGTATTTTCACAATGATATTTCACTAAGCTTTTTTCTTTGGTCCATCACAAAATTCACATGTAAGAGATATAAATGAAGCAATGAAGGGCACAAATCTGCAAAGCCTAGTAATTTAGGCTATGTTTTAAATAAATTTACGACTCACTAATTATTCTGGATGCCTTACTTGAATTACTTGCAAGGGCCTCATTTTCAAAAGGCCTATAAAACAGACCCCTCTCAGGAATCACAAGTTTGGCCAGGCACACTTTGAAGAAAGCCAGTACTGAACATAAGTTAATACAGTATTTGCATACATATCCACCTAAAGCAGGACACCACAAAGAAGTCAGGAACACTTTCTTCTGAGAAGCATTAGTAAAAAGGCAGTCACTGGGACACTAGTCTTTCATCCAAAAGCAAGTAAGTGTAATCTGTATTAGCTCGTATATGAGCTCCTCAGATTAAAAAACAGACAACAGGTATGACATATCCAGACAGGACAATCCTTTCTTTCTGCTTTGGTAACACAATTTTAAGCAGGGGTCCCAGAAGCCTATTAAAGAACATTACTGCCATCCAGCAAGCCCCTTCAGCTGACAGAGTGCTGCTGACAGGTTCTCTTCATTCAGACAGAGAACTGACAGTCTAACCTTCAGCCCTCAGCAAAGTCTAAGTCACAGCACTGTGTCATATTACAGTGTGCACCCCAGACACAGAAGAAATGAGAAAATCCTCATTACTACACCATCTTCAAGTAAAGCTTCTGAAACAAGGCAGCAGGAAAGCCTTTGAAAGAAGAAAATACATACCTGATCCACTGCATTTTACTACAACTGTTGCGTGAAACTGAGAGGACCTCAAAAATAAAACATTTGCTGTGTGGTCTTGCTTCAAATTGTTACCTATAAGTCATTTAGTTCAGAGGTACCAAAGCATGACCAAATTATTTGTCAGACATCTCTTTTGCATTTTTGGGGGAAGGAGGGGAGCAAAACAGAAAAATACCTTTTCCAACGCTAATCTGACAGTGAAATCTTGGCTTTAGGGTAGATCCTCTCTGTTTACCCAGAAAAGTAAATGTTCTCTGCCTGCACAGATTTTGCCTTTCCCTGCAAGAAGGGCAATGGCTGATGCCCATAGGGCTCATTTTAGCTGTTTTCTAGCTACAAACATAAAAGAGGGTCCCTTGTTGGTTAACATCTTGTACGCAATGCCTGGTTTTGGTCAGCTTATGGAATATGTACACACAAAGTTACAAGTGCCTCAGAGGTCTGGGGAGCTGACACACTATAAGAGCAGAAACTGCAGAGGCAGGAAGCCTGTTAAAAGAGTGATTACCAGCATGGGTCAAGTATATAAGGCACTTCTAACATAGCATGTTCTCCAGAAGACTGTGCACTGAGGAAATGCAAGCCTAGTTTTGCAGTACAGTTACACTTGCAGCCATTGCTCTCTTCCTCAGTATCGGAGGTGGCACCAACACTTCAGAAGGACCAGGCTGGGTGGGACAGGGTGGGGCTCTTACACACGATGTTTTCCATGCCGAAGCACAGAACCCGACCTTTCGAATCATACGGGAAACCATTCTGCACCAAAACACATGCATAAAAGCACCAGGGCAAAGAACTGAAGTGGTACTTACGCGGCATGATCCCTTGGCTCACCAGCTCCTCCCGCGTGCGTCGCTGCTGGAGCTTCAACTGCAGCACTGCACGACAGCAGAGAGAAGGGAGAGAAGGAAACCCATCAGTGCAAGAAACAACTGAAGAGACATTTTCAAATGCATCTTGTTTTCTTCTTTGGATGCCAAGGCATTGGTGAGCAGCAGAAGGAGAAGACCCCCCCTCCCACCCCGCTGCCCTGCCCTGCTGCAATTGCAGAAGTGGCCCCCAGCAGTCAGGTTTCCGTAGGCTGCTGCAGCCAGGGGGAGAGGAAGTTGCGCAGGGTCTTGGCAGGGTGATAAAAAATCCACAAAACCAGGCCTGTTTCTCAGCTCTTTCTAGAGCACCAACTGCTTTCCAAACCATTAATATTAAAAAACAAACAAAGAGAAACACCAGCTGACAGTCCTCCAATAAACACAGAGTGACATCCCAGCTGCTAATGACTCCTGAAAACTCTAATTACTATGTGCAGATTAAACGATATGTCAAAATTGTTGGTCGTTACTCTAAATTACAAGGCTGATTTCCTTCCTCAGCTCAGAAATTCACCTTCAGAAACATTTCGTGAAAGTGAAATAATACCACAGATACATCTAGAAGTGTCCTTCCACTACAAAAGGAATCCCCTTATCACCAGAATTTTTCCTATTTATTTTAGCATAACCGAACATATTCATGACCTGTGTGAAATGCAATTAGCTGGGGGTTTTTCTAGTGCAAATCCCTGGAATAGTCACAATTTCAACATTTAGATTATAACAGCAGCTTCCCTTTAAACTGTACAATCAAAGCAACATTCTAGCAACATTCAATGTTCTTACAGTCAAAGACACCTTCCATATGAAAGCAACCTTTCAAAACTGAAAAAAAAATCCACATGAATGTGTAGTCACATGTCTCAAAACAGGACAACCTGAGTATCACTGAATCCCATTTGCAATCAACCCAAACTCCTAAGTATACTCAACATAAAATATTATAAAATGAATGGCAGTGCATCTCATCTCCCCTGTTTTAATTTGAATTTCTCTTATGCCTTTTGTATAGTCAACATAATGAAAGTCCACACAAATATAGTGGAACCACTACAGAGCAAAACTGCTCTACAGTCCAACTATACAATCTCATTATAACCCTTATGTCTCCCTTCTTAAGTACTTTGTTTGTCCAGTACATTAATTTCATACATTATATCCAAATTTGTATTGTACACTCCCTAAAGTAAAGATCAAAAAATTTAAGAAGATGCCACTTTGTCTACTTACAGAATCATCACAGTTTACCTGTTTCTTTCAACCTCCTATCTGCAGTTTGCATTTGACTAAGATACATCTTCCAATATGGGTTCCGGTCTTCGTATGTACAAAGAAAGAGATCCATCTCTTCCTTTCTATGGTTGTTTCCATAGCACCTAATCACCCTCACTTAAATCACATTTAATTTTCTTCTTGGATTTTTCTGGCTTCCACGTCCATTGACTCTTGATGTACCTTTCTCTGAAACTGTTTATGACAGTGAGAGGAGTACCTCCTACCCGTGGAAATACCTCTGTGCACACAGTGCGCAAACAAGTTACCTCTCTTCTGTTTAAGACAAACTATGATTTCTTAATATATGCATCCTGGGCAGGAAACTACTTTTTTTTAATACATGGAAGTGAGAGAGGGGAGGAGGATGTACAGAGCACCATGGTAATTCTGTGTGGGATCAGCCAAGAGCCAGAAGGAGGAGGAGGGAACAGAGAGGGGAAGGAACAGGCCCTTCGTTTGGCTGTGAAACTGCAAACAGAAGTGGTAGTTCCAGACTCTTCCTCCCACCCAGCATGAGATCGCACTCCTACTTCTGTGCTAGTGTGAGGGCTAGCACAGCTCACAGCCGGGCTGCTCACAGAGCTTCTCATTCGCTGGATTCCTTTAGAGGTTATCAAAACCCAAATCTACACGAGCACTTGATCTAACACCTTGCTGAGACAGACAGTGTCAAATCTCTCACTCCCCCCATCACCTCTCATGTCCCCCTGCCTGGTGGCTGGGCTCACTGACAGAGACCACAGCCCAATCAAAACAGGCACCAGTTTTTGCAGCAGTGAGTTGAAGAGGACGACCACACAGCCAGGAGCTGTAGTGGAACAACCAGGACCCCAGGTATTCGCCAGCACTGAAGGTGGGAGCTGGGCTTCATCCTTCCAACAGCACATTGCCACTAAGTGATTTCTGCCCCATTAGGAGCAGCCCATTAAATCTCTCACTGCATGGCATTACTTCCCCTACTGAGCCATTTAGGGACTCATATCCAAACCCTAAATTGGCATATCTTACTAAATATATACAGGCAAGGCACAGACCTATAGCATCAGGTCCATCTCCCTAGCAGATAATCTTAACATTACTCGTGTCTTCTATTTACACATCCAATAACGTATGTTAGCCCTTTCTGCCCTTACTTGCTACAACCATCTACCTTCCCTCACATTTCTAACCACACCTGCTATTTCCCTTTCACCTCCCAGCCAGCAATTTTCAACGAAAAACTCCCCCACACAGGTGTGGCTGGCATTTTTTGCTCCTGGGTGCACACCTGTATTGTCACCTGTATTAATGTGCATTTTGCTCAACTGTCTCAGTTTGCCTAAATGATCTAAACTATTTTTTTAATGTCTCAATTTATTCCTCCACTAGTATTTGTTCTGTCCACACTGTTACAACCTCTCACATGTGCTTCCAGACTGCACCGGGCTGAGCTCAACCAGAAATACTTTTCTGCTTTCTATGATTACAACCAGCTCCTAATCCAATTAAGCAGTGCTTCATTAAATTCAAATATACTTCTTAAAACCAAAATACACCATGCTACTAAGTTAAAGATATTATAAAAATCTGTTGCACCTAGACAAAACCCCAGCAACCAAATTTCACTTATCCAAATGACAGAACCACATTTGAGCAGACCTGTTTTCACAAACTGAAAATGATCAGCGTGATCATACTGCTATTCTTATACCGCCTAAATTCTTGATCAAATTTTCCATAGTTTTTTTCCTGGAACTGACAGCAGATGAGCCACTCTTTACTCACTCACCCTTTGTCAGCAGTGATGCAAAATGTTATTGGTCTTTTGCTTTTCTGAAGTCTCCCTGCTGTTCCCAGATTTATTAAAAATGACTCTCAGTCAGACTGCGAGAGACTTCATCAAATGACTTAAAATTCCCTTCCTGACTGCAGCCTCCCTTGTGAATTTTCTAAATATATCTTATTTCTTTATTAGTTACCATCTACTATCCATTTTCTCTATCCATTATATGCACCTTTTATTTTTAAACCCTATGTCCCTTCACAGCAAGAAACTAGCAACTGTCAAGAGAACTAAACTGGAGAACAGGAAAAAAGTAATTTTCAGGACCCTTTTTATAAGCACTAAGTAATTCCAGGGATTTATGAATGTACATACACACGTATCAAGCACAAGTTATAATCAGCCATAAATTACTTTTTTTCTCCCAATGCAGCTTATTTTTGGGCCAGGGAGGAGGGCAAAAAGTATTATTTCAGTTCACTCCTAAATACATTTTGGCTTAACTAAGTACTTGGAGTTCCCAATGCCATTTCATATATTTAGGAGATCACCTGTTTACATGTGCAAGTGTGTGAATCCTATATATAGATTAACAGATGTCCCAAGCACCAGTCCAAGGCTGTTGTACATGGAGCTCAGCCAAAGGTCTACAATGACCAGAGAAATTCAAAGCTACTCTAAGACAGACTGAAGTGTAAGTCTTTCAGTCAGTAATGGACAATCTTCTGTTTCCTTTATCCCTGTATTCAACCTGTAAATTAATTTTCAAATTAAGAATAAATCAGGTCATATAAAGAGCAGTGTATAACTGCTGGCTAGAAAATAAGCTCCAAACTGGTGCCCTTCTATTATATGTAATGTTTTATGGGATTTGTATGCTTGTCAGATTTTCCCACTCAAAGCTGGGCATAATTTATTTATTTCACAAGTATGAAGCATTCCCAATTAAATTTTGAACAATGTTTTCATAACACTAATGGACCGTTCCAAGAATTAGTAAAACATTCCAGAGAAATCTGGGAGCTAGGATAAAGGACCACTGCCAGCAGTTTAAGAGGGCTAGAGGAGAACTGTGGTGGTGGGAGATGTATTAAATGACAAATAATATTGTCATACAGCTACTACCAACAGAGTTACCCTATTAGTAACATACAGCATGTCATGATTCTTTTGTGTTCGTTTTAGCATAAAACTTTCTCAACAAGGAACCCACAGGCATATTCCAGGACCAGCTACTCACAGCTGGTGGGAGCTCAGATTTAACAGCACATAATTAATATACAGAGCCTGCACCCACAGGGCAGTTTCAAGACAGCTACATCTCTGGTGGTATTTCAGGGGTGCATTAGTAGTAAGCAGAAGCAAGAACAAATATCTATGATGAGCTAAGTTGTTTTTTGCAGCTCATCACCTAAATCTGCACCAGCATGCCTGCCCTTCTGTTTCTAAACCACACTGCCTTTAGCAGTGCAACTAGAACTACTGCAGAAACTAGACTGTAGATTCTGCATCCCAGCACTTCAACACAGAAAAATAAAATTAAAATCTCTTTACAAAGACTGTCTCACATTCCAGGACAGGTTTGTGACAATAAATTAATAAAATATTCTGCATTTCCTGTTTTTTAAAAACTAGCACGAAGAAGCACACAGCTGTGAACTGCAACTTGTGGTGAGACCTTGTGCATGTTATATTCAATACAGACTTACTGCCAAAGAGAGTCTGTGCTCACATTTCTACAAAACCTTTCCTGCAAGGAATCCCAAGCGATTCTTAAGGTCACCCAACCAAGGTAATGATTAAGCACAGCCATATGGTGGATTACAACTGGGACAGCATGGGCAGCAGTGCAGATCAGGAAGGAAGGAAGGCTGCTAGAGCCAAATGAAACCCTGTAGAGGGACTGAGGGAGGCAGAACTCCCTGGAATTCAGGCTGGGATACCCATGCAAAATGGGAGAGCGCAAGACATAAACTGCGTATTAACAAGAAAGGCTGTATGCTCACAGACATGATTTATCCATTTTGTAAATTCAGTGACACAGTCTGCCTGATAGAAGAATTCATCCTTGCAACCCGATAAATAAATCATGTGATTAGGAAGCAAAACTACTGAAGAACAAGTGAAATTAGCCTAACTTCATTATCCAAGTTGAGGAAAGTGCAAGCGTAAGTAAAGGCAGTAAAAAGCAATTTAACACTCATTTATTTGTACATTGTTCGGCACCTCTGGAGAGCCCATTTTGAAAGCACTGAGCGGCTACAGCATCCCCTTAACTCACAAGGAAGCTAATACACTAATACAGCACGAGCTGCTATAGGAACTTGCCAGTTAGTTCAACACCTCTACCTTTCTGTAGTGCCAAAGGAATTTCAGGAGAATTTTCACTGGCCTAGCACTGAGCAGGTTTGACCAGGTTTACTTCGTGAGGGTCAGAGACTACAGACTAAGGAGATGTGGCTCTAGGCCACCATTTGCAGCCCACCCAAACTTTCCAATTTTTCAGTCCAATTTGTATAACACCGTGTGCAAGCAACTTAATTAGCATACACAACAATAAAAGACAACTTTGATGACCCAGAGTATTTGCTGAACAAAATTGGCACAGCTGTTTGTGCAGAACTGGGGCCTCTGCCTCAAATATCACAGTGCCATGTAACCACTGCTTTGAAGGATGAAGCTACCTTTCCACTTCCCACTCGGCCAGCAACCCTTCTAATTACGTTAAGAAGAGAATTTTTTTCCTATTTTCTGATTACATAGTCACATTTGACCAGAAGCAAATGCCAAATTCAGCTTTTGAATATGCAACACACCGCTGTTGTCTTCTGTGGAAGCTATATCCTACTGAATTCAGTCCCTTGGATATGTGGTAAGAAAACCTTTCCCTCACGCCAAAAAATGGTCTCTGAGTGTTTTTCAGCTGTGCCAGCTTACAAAACCAATGTTGACTTGCATTAGATTTTTCATGCTTCAACAGGAAGTCAGATTAGATTCACCAGCAAGGGCAGCATCTGTAAAACTCCAGTTGCAACACCTTTCTATACAGAAGCAGCCAAGGGCTGTCAGTGTACCAAATTACGTGCAGGGTCCACAAGAAGGTGTGAGAAAAAAACAGCTGTGATAGTTTGTGATCAGTGAGTGAGAATACAATGGTCAAAATTAATTTTCAATCTTAAATTGCTGAGGTGGATTACTTTTTCTGTTTTAGAGCTGCATTTTTCTGGTGCTGTTGACAACATACCCTACACCACACAGAATATGCTAGAATAGGGGTTACCAAGAAAGAAAAGCAAACTTTTTGGGCCTTTTTTAAAGGCAATTTTCTGAGCCTAACAGCATTTCAATCCACTAAATCCATTTTATTCCCCACTGCTGATGGGGAATACATGCTGGCTTTGCATTTAAGCAGACTGTGCAGTTAACAGAGAAGCATTTAAGTGAAGCAGACTGTAAATGACACCCAAACTGCAGGGATTATATGACAGTTTGCTGCCCTGGGAAGGGGATGCCAAAAATTCATGTCCCTCTGTGGGGTGAAGGAGAAGCAGCAGACACACTGTTGATCCTCACAATTTGTAAGCATCCACTCCTGTTGGGAGCAGCAGCCATACGGTTCTGTTCATCTCAATGCATTTGAAAGAATACCTTGAAGCAAGCCTGTGCAAAGGGAGAGTTAAGCAGAAGTTTATTTCTTTACTGCTTGAGACTATCTCACATTCCACTACGTCTTTTCTCTACTGAAGGAACAACAGCTGCTATTAAAATGCAGGCAGTTTCTTCCGCTCTTCCTTAGCAATCATGCTTTGGAGAAAATGGAGTTTGGGAGGGTAAAGAATAGAAAGAAAATTTGGTTTGGTCTCTTCAACAGCTACATCAACCTTTCACACTAGAGGCAAAAGCCACTTATTTATATTCATGCTGTGGTCTTCCCTCTGTGAGAAACAGAATTGGGACCACTCTCCCTACACGCGAAGAGGAGGTCTGTGAAGCAGATCCTGAACAGGAAACAAAACTGGGATCAGAAGCAGTTCCGTACTGCAGGTTCTGAGACTGATGAAAGTAGATTTCTTCGCAGAAATGCAGAAATCAGCACGTCCTGCTGCAACATGCTGAGATGGAAAGGTGTTGTGGACCAGTTTGGGGAACACTGCATGACAGGCTATTCTTGTATAGAGGACTTGAAACTTTTTTCATGACCACCTCTTATTTCTTATCCTCTTAGGAAGCTTATGAAAGCATTAAACATTTGTACAGATGAGAACAGGAGTATGATTCTGCCTGATGTAGGCCTAAACCCTCTATCTAGTGATTCTTAAAAAACAGAACAGTTTCTTCACCTCCAAAGCAACAACTTCCAAAATATTTCACAGTGGATGTGCTAGCAATAATACAAGGATGCAATGGGGGTCATATCACACTAGAGCTGCTTTTTTCCACCCGGCACTTCTGAAAGCTCTCAGGCTCTCAAATGCCCAGCAGCTTTAAAGAGCAGCTGAAAAGTACAGAAAAAAAGAGAGTGACTGGTCAATAAAGAACATAAAAACACAAGGAAAAGAGAAAATTACCAGACTGTCACTCTCAGAACAAGCAGGGCTTGTTTCTTGATAAAATCACACTCTTCAAAGCTTCTACAGCTCAAAATATTCTTGGGTCATATAAAATCATTGACATGGCATGCAGCTTACACATGCCTGTCGATTGTCTATATGAGCAAATTCCAGAAGACTGGTTTTGGCTAGGAACAAAAAAAAACAGATTCAGGGCAATAGTCCTTTATTGTTGGGAGGATGCCACTGGAAGAGAAATATGAAATAGGAAAAATTTTAAAAAATGTTTTCAAAGGATGATGGAATACTGTATTATCTTTTAATGAGTCAGTGTTATGAGGCATTAAGTAGTTCTCTTAGTGGAGACAGACAAATACAGATTCTTTGATACAGCTAATTTAGCAGAATCAAAAATCCCAACCTACAGAGGAAAGTGGTCCCCAAAGAATATGAAATCAGAAGCACACAGTCAAAAGTAAAAGGATCTATTTCCATTCTTCTATTACCACAAGGTAGCTGGCTCACACAGAGCACAGAACAACAAGTTACCTCAGGCAGGCCATTTTTGAGGCTTAATATAAAATTTGATAAATGCAGAAATCACATTAATGTTAATTAAAAACTGTATTTAGAAGATAAAACCAGCATTTCCAGCAATTTTAGTCTTGTTAGGACACAGCACTATAAAACAAACAAAATCAGCAGCACCAACCAACTACCAAGACATAATATGATCTAAGATCCAGACAGGACAGAACAGTTACTCCTGCTCATAGTGCTCCAAGGCTCAAGTCCGCATTGGCTTTGGTGGCAAAATGTGGAGATCCTAGAGGAAGAACCAGTTCATAGCCTTAGAAGTTTACTTCATTACTTCTGAGATTTGGTCTCCATATTGAGTGCTTATTTCACAGGAGCTACTCATGTATATGACTCCAAATAAATGCAAACTTGATTATTACCATGAAAGTTATGCTGAATTTTGCAGGGTTCTTTTCATGTTTATTTAAAATTAAGACTAGTAGTTGCTGTGCATTTTACAGTATTTTTTACCTTCTTCCTTCATGACTTAACTCCTGCCACTTCCATTAAACATTTAAGATTTAGGGGGAGTTAATGCCATTTTATTCACTGCTACTTCTTAATGCAATGCCAGTTTTGTCTTCTTTGATACTAAAATTTTAAAATCAGATACGTTTGTTACTATTAGTACATAAGTGTTTCTACTGAACACATATAAGCCCACTCTTAACCATAAAATCTTGGTACACCTATAATCCATCTCAGCACTTGCTGAAACTGTTAAAACACAGCTTTAAGAAATTCACCTGAAATACATGCAATATGGTATATTTAGTAAGATATGCAACATGTAAAAATGCACAACAAGCTTGTCAACAGGAAAAGTTGGTTTGCTTTCTGTGCAGGGTACTGATTCTTAAAAATCATTTTGTCTCATTAATACTGGCTAGGTGAAAACTAAGCATGTGAGTAACTAGGCACATATCCATATATCCACATATCCATGGAATCTGGCTACCATGCATGATCCAACAAGATGACCTGTAACAAAATACCTAGGTGGAAAGGTCTACCTAAAATTGACCCTGGTATCATAATACAGTAAATATTAACTGTAATCAGTACTTGTTGATGCCATCTATATATCCATTGTTACTATTTATAACTGGAAGAGAAGTCTTGAGGAGGAAAAAACAGAGAATTTCCCACCTCCCTGTGTAAACTTGAGTCACAGTCTATAGTGATTTGTACTTTTCCATGAAACAATGAACAAGGAGGAACTAACATTGCCCATAACCAGCTTGCAAAGACCCTAGAAAGAAATTCTCCCAGATAATTTAATATGACATGGCAAATGGGGACAAATGAAGAAAAAAGAACGAATGGGTAGATGTATCCTGACAATTAGATCTACAGCCGTCTACTAAGGTGACAGTACAAAAGGTGAGCTACAAAAGGGAAACACAAGTTCAAACCCTTTTCATTTTTTTTCTTGGAAAGATAGTGGTATCTCTGCCTAAAAGAAGAAAGAGCTCCAACCATTTCATTTTCCATAAAGATGATACACGGGAGTTGTTTATATTTTTTTTCCAAAAAACTATACAGAATAAAGAAAATAAATGCTTTGAGGTACGTCACAGTCTGAACGATTTTTCATTGTATTTAAAACTCTGAGTTCAAGGGATGTGTTTTTGTGGGTTTCTTACAAGCAGAAAGAAAATCAAGCACTGAGACAGTGCCCAGACACATCCATAAAACACATGATTGATTAGATATGCTTATAACACTGAAATTGATGAGCAAATCTTTCCATGCCCCTCGCAGCAAAAGAGATATGGTCAAATACTTTTCCTTCATAATTTGCCTCCCATACTTCAATTTCTACTACACCAGAGTGCTTCAGTGTACAAACAGCCTCATAGATCAAGGTCACAAACTTCCTCAGACATTTCTGAGAGACTGGGTTTGGCCCAGTGTTTCAGCCTTCCTTCTGCCACAGGGCACCCTCTACAGATAGAGGTTAAAAGTTCCCTTCACAGGAATCATCTAATGGTCAAGACACCACAGAACTTCTGTGGCAACAACTGGGACACCTCAACATATGAGCTGTGTTTTGGGGTTTTCCACTAAAACATGGAATAGTTCTACATTTCCAAGACCATTTCAGATTTTTAACCACCTAAAGATCTTTGGTTTATTGAAACCAGATGCAAATGAGAGCCAATGCGTTTTACCACAAGTAGAAGATAAAATTACTTAGAAGTATGCAAATTTAAATACAAAACCAGCAGTTCTTTAAAAGTAATAATTAACTAGTAATACAGGGAACTCAGAAAACTGGGCCTTATAATTTTAAATTAGCTAGCTTGAGCATCTCCCAGCTTCAGCTGGTTCATTGTGCTGACAGTTATTTCATGGGACATGAAACAAAAGTGGTTTTGTCCAAGGTGCATATTCCATGCAAAACAAAAGTAGAGCACTCAGAGCATTCCCTGTCTAGTTAGCATTCCTTTCACCAGCTTCTATCCAAGCCCCAGCATTCTCTCTTAGCAAGAATTTCAGGTGGATGCTACAAGGAATTACCGTATTTCTTTAACTCACGGTAGTTAAAAACATCTTTGCTGTTTTCTCAAAGACTGCAAAGAACACACGCCACAGTCATGGCATCTGAGGTTCAAATAAAGATCCTGGCCTCTGTGCTCCAATAGTCTGACACCTTCTTTATTATTCAAGTACAAATTCTATTAGAATTCTGTTGCAACTTATAATGTTGCAAGATTCAGCTGTGGCCATCATATCATTCTGCATTAGAAATCAGTTCCTCCACAGGAGCCCACAGTGGAAGCTGATCCCCAGAATTTGCATTACACATAAAAAGCACATCAAAGTCCCTCAGAATCTTTTCACTGATGATACAACATCTGTGTAGTTTTTTATCTCCTTTCTCGATGGATATTTACTTTCTTTCAAAAAAACTTTGGACTACACATTTCCAGGACTGACTATTGTGGTTTTTGCCATGAGGGAAGATCCACAGCATTGAACAATTTGAGCTATGTGCTATCACAGCTCTAAATATTTAATAATATAATTCTGTGTAACAGATCAATCAGCAAACCAAAAAAACCCAGCAGTCCAGAACGGCCTGCATGACCACTGACTTCAGACTGGCGGACAAATTGTGCAGATGTTTAAAATGTTACTGCTGGCTCAGTCCTCTGCTGAAGGGCACAGAGGGGACTGCCAGCAGCAGCAGATTACACACACTTCAGGATTCTCTCCAACTGGGAATGGAGGTGGGGCTTTCACTCACATCCTGAACAAAAGCAAGGGAAGGGCAGACACGTTTCCCTTCTGTTGCTCCCTCCAGCACTGAGGCAGGGAGGTGGCTGCGGGGGACAGCGTTTGCAGCTGTAGTTAAGATTCACTGTCACATGTCAGTCCTGGAGATACAGTCCTCGCTCTACACTGCCTGCAGTCAATGTGACAGATATTATTAGCAGCAGTAAAAGTGTCTCTCAGAGAGACACAAAGGTACAATTAGTTTAGCATCTACTTCTAAAATGTTGTCTTCTGCTTCTGAAAAGGAAGAATTTGACATTAGAGTGTGAAAAAGGGCTGCAAGCAGCCTTAGAAGGACCTTCACACCTAGGTGTAACACAGAAAGAGGCAGGAACGCTTAGGAAGGTGAAAGTGATTAAAGAGAGCATCCACCAGAATAAGAAACAGAACACACAACAATTTGCAGGGACAGGCTACACGTTGCTTGCAATACTGATCAAATTATGCAACGGCAGCTTCTGGCTTGTATTCTGGCTTCCAGCACTGCTGTGAGATTTGCAGAGGTGAGTAAGCAAGCATCATACCTACTGCCACATTCCATACCTACAGCAAACGCAGCTGTAGTCTCCATGCACTTACTGCTGGAGAGACATGGAGCAGCAGGAAGCTACAGAAACTGCAAACAGAAAGACAAAACTGGATCTCTTCCTTCTGTCACCCAAAGAGCATCACTCAGCTCTGCCCCAGCAACCCAGTGGGCAGCACAATGTTTGTGCCTGACAAGTGTTTCAGTGAGGAAGGTTACCAAAAAGATGTTAAATGTGCCAGCTGGTACAGCAGTTGTTATGGGGAATACCCTCAGAATGGTGACAGGCCTTTGAGCTGCCTTTGGGGGCAGAGACCACAAAACGAGGTCTTTATAAGCATGATTGCAACAGATGATTCCTGTCCCTATGATGGAGAAAAATCCATCATAGGCACTTTCACTGAAAACTCTCAAAAAGCTGTATTTTTAAAAAAGGTTTTCTCTACGGCTGTTTATTTCTGAAAGCCAGTTTTAAAGTAAGATTGTCAAGAAATTTTAATGGTCAATTTTGCAAAGAATTTATGTCCCAAAGCAATATATCCTCTTTCTTATCACCAACTTCTTTCACATTTCTTGTTAGCTGCATCAGGCCAATATAATTTAGATGGCTAAAATGCAGGCAGGAAAGTTCAAACCTTTGTTCACTTCAAAGAATGTTGATTATATTATTTGCACAATGAACTCTGACAGATCACCTGCACAGTTCTTCTACCCATCTCATCTCTCCTGAATACAGTGATGAGCTAAAAACATTTTGTAGTTCTTCTTAGCAATCACCATATTGCAATATATTTCAGCTACTGCAGGTCTGCTCTTAGTTTCGAGAGATACCAGGTAAGTAAATATTGCATAGTGGCAGGGAAAAACATCCTATCTACTTTTACTAGCCCATGTAAAAGAAAGAAACTATGAATTCCACTCCATGTTAATGCCCTTGGGCAGATTATGCAACCTGCAGAGCTTCCTACAAGAAAAAAGCAGTGCAATTTGTCCCACAGGCTCACTACACATTTTAATTGGATAAACCTAAGCCACATCAAGAGTCGTATCCCATTTTCTACCATAGGTTGCAGAGGTTCTTGCTAAAAAATGTGCTGCTTCAACATTTTGGATTGAAATTTATTGATGCAGCAGGTGACAAAATCAGTAATTCAATGCTCAGAAAAGACTGGAGATATGGGAGTTGGGGCACGAAATGAAGGATCTAAGCAGGCACTTATTTTTGGTATAGATATTCACTAAGTTGTTGATCAATGACTTGCAGGTGTGACTGCACGATGAAAAACCAGAGGTGACTACTGACAGATCTTGTGGATGATAAAACTACTGAGATAAGATTTACACAGGCAGCCTGAGATGGATCCAAAAGCAGAAGGAAAACCCACTCCTGTCACAGACTCTCATCTTCGGGCAAGGACTCCAGAATTTTTTTCTGGATGCAAAGAAATCAGTTTGAGTTTCAATATCATAGGTCCATTTTCAAAAAAAGCAGCTGCTTTTCAACAGCTCCTGGGATGTCTAAGCATCAGTCATTTGCTGTTTAAAAGTATAAATAGAGATGTTTTCTTGAAAAAAGAAACAACAGATAATTATGAAAAATCAATAATCTGAAAGCCACACAAGTGTTTTAAAGCTTTATTAATATGAGCCCCAGTTGCTGGGATTATCAGTACCTCAGCACTACTGCCACTGAATAGGAAGCTCAGTTCAACTGTGAAGAAAATTCAGTTGACAGGGCAGGAAAGTACTTACTGGAAATTTTACTTGGTATCATTACTAGTTCAAAGCATTGTCTGCATAAATGCTAGTGACAGCTGTACTCATCGCACCACACCCAGTTTCTGCTCTTTTTTGTTTTCTGCATGTGTTGAGTCCTTACATCTCCTTACTCCTGCAGGTCAAAGTCTGCAACTCTTTCCTTTTAGTGTTATTTTGCACTACCGAAAGCACTGTAATAGCCATTTTTGACAAATTAAATAGATCACAGTGTGGTAAACAAGTTAGCCTCTGTCCCTCTCCTCCTCCTCTTCCCATTCCCAGCATGAAAATAGCTAGGGCTAAAGCAACAGCTGGGGATCATTACACTGACAGGAATAGTTCAGTAAACTGCAAGAGGGGAAAACATGTCATATCCAAAAAAACCAAAAACACATTAAAGCATCAGGACTGAAAAAATACATGAATTCAGCTCCAGGGATAATGCTACAACTCTTCTTCCACTGATAACAACTGATGTAAAAAAACCCTGGTCATTCAGTGTTAAGCCTTTCCCCAAGCTTCCCACTCATGTCACAGAGCTAACAAATACCCTGAGACATCTCTAGTCCTCACAGTCAAACGAGGCACACTGGCTACTAAGCAAAAATAAATTTAAATTGACAGTCAACTTCAAGCCACTTCACATAAATATATCATTATCTTACCTTCACTGCACCTCTTACTTTTAAGCATAGTCACAGGCTGTGGTTGTAGCAAGAGGATACAGGGAGTCTGGTGTGCCTCTGGATCGGCCATAGAAATGCCAGAGCAGATCAGCTCCCTGTACATTCAACACATTTTCTGTGTTTTAAAGTGTCAGAGCACTGTTTGCATAAATAATTCCAAACAGTGGGATGCATTAGGCCATAATTCAGAAAGGCATCTGTGTGTTTTGTGACTGGTTTCTGACACTGCTTATCCATGAATTTGCATCGCTCACACATCTCCCCACAGCAACTTCAGGTCTGCTCTGAAGCAGGAAGACACGGACCACCCTTTACAGAAAAATGTCCCCCTGCATTCCTGTGAGATGCCTTGGGCACAGGGGCTGCCCTCTTGCTGGGGATCTCCTTGGGACTGAGAGCTTCCAAGGCTGCTTGTTCAGGTTTCCTGACCCCTCCTGGATGAGGTGGGGCCAGGGCCAGCTGGACCTTCAGGTGCTGCAGGTGTAACAACAATAAGGCCTAGATTACTCCTGAAGAAAGTGAAATGCTAACAAGCCCTTGCACGACTCCCTATCTCTTCAAAGTACTGAACAGATATTAATAGTTTAATCAAAGGCTAAGCTAACTCAAATTACCTCCCATTTGCTGTGGACCAAGAATGTGCACATAGTTCGTGCAGATCAGATGGCATGCAGGAACTTGTTCCTGTGTCTGGGCCCTGAGATACAAATCTTGGAAAAAGACAGGTGAGTTTCACTGTCAGGCCCCAAATCACACTGAATGTTTTTGAAGGGAGGACTTGCCAAAAAAAAAAAAAAAAAAAAGAAAAAAAAAGAAAAAGTGTTTAGTTTAATAGCAACAAATTAAAGATGTAGCACAGAAGTGAAGAAGTTGGAATTTAGTTTTGGAAGTACTTAATTCTAAGCTAAACTCATGTGAATGCTAACTAGGTTTTGAGTAGCTTTCTGCAATTCCCTCTTCATATCTCTCATGAGGGGCTACCATACTGTTGTGTTAACTGATCTAGGGACAGCAAACTGGGCTCTAGTGTTTGAAGACTAAATCATTCCAAGGCATTCTTGAATAGAAAACATGTTTATAGATTCCTGAATTCTAGGAATTTTGCAAATAACTGCCCTAATGCATACTTTGAAAAACACAAGCTTAAGTTCTTTGACTTCTGCATGTCAAATCCATTTCTGTGTAGAAAGGATAACTAGTTCCCAAACTTCAATGTCAAGTCCTAATTCAAAGAAAAAGAAATAAATCAGATTTAGGAGACATCTGTTTTCCAGAAATCAGGAAGCAAGATGTAGTCTATTCCAGATAGCTGCTTCTCATGAGAATCATTAAGAGACTAGATGAGCATTGTCAGCATTGATATAGACAGCTCTTATTTGCCCAGTTTTATTAAGAGTGAGAAGGAGAAATGCATGAATTGGTGACAACAAAACTAAACTGTCCCATTTTTAGGGGGACCAAAAACTAAGGCACAACAGTCATTAGTTTCAGCTCAATGCTAGTTCTGGACTTCCATAAGGGTTTACACGTGAGTGCATCCGTTCCTCCGCTGCCGGTAACATTCTGTTCATCCGCTGCCTGTATGGCTCTACAAAATACAGTGCAAGCTACAGAATAAATACAACAGGCATCCCGAGACTGCAGGAGACTTGAGTGGAGCAGCAGCAATGCTAAAGGGTTATTATTTTCTTCACCTGACAGGAAAGAAGCTGGCAGCATCTATTTCTCTTTCCTAACCTTCATTTGGTAGCTGGTGGAAAGCAGCTTTCCTTATCACATGTGATATTACAGCATCATGAATTAGCCACGGGGTAGGCTGATGGTATTGCTGGACTTTGCAGAGTCAACACAGCTTTTCCAATAATCAGAAATACAAGATTTCAATGACCTTAATTCACTTCAACTTGAGACAGCAACAAACCCTTTTATATTGATTAAAGTAAGACAGAATTGCTTTTTCCTTGTTGTACATGTTATCCCATTGTACAGCTTGTGATATTTAGTGACTGGATGAGAGATGTATCCTGGCACATCCACATGCATAGTGCTCACCTTCTGTGAAAACCAATGCTTGCAAATTCAGGACAGATGCAAGTTCTGGCTTTTTAAAATTTTGGGTTGTTTTTTTTCCTCTAAAGATTGATGTGCTTCAGCTCTATGTCTCCAAAGCAGATAAAGAAATCTGGGAACACTGCCTATACTAATGGATTTATAACTCCTGAACTTGAATTTGAGGACTGTGACTTCAGTGTTCTTTTCCTTCTCCATATTTTTTCAACGAAGAATATTCCAATGAAAACATGCAACAAAAATAGTAATATTTTTAAAAATTAACCACAAGCTAGCACTTGATAGATGTTAAATAGGCTTGGTAGGGGGAGTGACAACTGGGGGCAGAAACCTAACAGTTTTGTTTGGCAGCTCCAGGAGGCCTAGACTACGTACCAGAGAAAAATCCTCTAAATTCAACTGCTAAAATCCTCTTCCACAGACTGGCCATCTTTATGCAACAATCATGGCCTTATTCTATCTGGATTCTTGTCAATGCCTACCCCTTCTTTATCTTGCTTTGCTGTCCAAAATGTCAGAAAGTTATTTTCCCCTCCTTTCAGATGACATTACTCGCTCTTAAAACCAGTCCTCACCTTATTCTGAGGCCACTGTACTCCAGATCGTTTCCTTCTGCAAGTTCCTACTAAAATTTCACTTGTAGCTAGACAGATCCAGTATTTCTGATAAAACATAAACCTTGCTGCTTGCCATTGGCTTTTTGTGATGTTCTGCCATTCTTCTCTCTAATCTTTTCCCAGTTCCCGTTTGTCGATATTTATTATGCTGCGCACTATGAATGGATCACTGCCTGTTTTCATCTTCTCAATCTTTTTCAATCCCTCCAGATCCTCCTCTTTCCTTCTAGATATCACTTTCTGAAATCTGATCTCCCTCTGTCTACATAATCTTTCAGCATTATTAAATCCTCATTAAAAAATCACATATATTTGCAGAATACCATCAAATGAGACAAAATCATATTTAGATATATACACAACACTCCTTGCACCCTCTCAAAACAAGAACATACAGACACTTAAAATATGGTACTCTTATCTTCTTCAAGGCAGTACAAGCCACTCCAGAGCAAGCCTTTATACCTTTAATGAAACAGCCTTAAAACATTGCTCGGAAGAGGCCTACAGACGCAGGGAAGAAGAAGAAATTTTAAGTTTGAAATCAAAACATCCAAATGCAATTGTCTCAAGGTCCCAAGCACTGCAATTCACTACATATAGAGCTCCAGGCTTGTCGAGTGACATGCTTGAGCGCCCTCAGGGACAAGAGGTCACAGGAGTCAGTGGGAAACCCAAAATCTGGACTATTGCCCAGAAAGCAAAAAACAGACAGATTCAATATGCAAGAGGAAAAAAAACCACAACAACACTAAAAAAAACCAAAACAAAATAAAAGCCCCACAAATGAATTATACAGTGCCTACAACAAAGAGAGCAGAGCCTGCTAACCTTCTCGTAAGCTGTGGTATGAATCCTGATATGTGCTTGAACAGCTCTTCCCTTGCTTTGACACAGTCTCTGCAAGTGGCACAATCCCGACATAGGCAGGCTGGAGTGTCTTGGCTTTATCCAACATATTAGAGGAAATCCCTGGACCTGAAGGCGGATTCTGTAACACGGGAGGCGTCCAGGCAAGTGGAAGGGGTGCTTAATCCTCACAAGAGACCCAACTGCAATCCCTCTCTACCAGGTTTCGGTCACTGCACCAAGCGGTAGAGCAGAAAAAAAATCAGTTTACTGCTAGATTCCAAGGCTGTGTTTGCATCAGAACAGAGAGGTTCTGTAGGCACAGACAAACCCTGACAGCCAACATCTAAAGATTAAAACCAGCAAGGCTCTTGGCAAAATTTTTCTTCCTACGATCTCAAAGCTCAGACAGAAACTTCACTGTTTCGGCAAGCAGCTATAAGCATTCGGGCACACAGTATGCAGAGCACTGCTTATCAACAGATGCGTGGACTCCTTTGTGGGGCCACTTGCAGTAACAGCCAACCTCATTCACCCAAAATAGTGAACAGTTGGTTTCTCTACTCACACTGCAGACACCTGCCAGACAGGCAGTGTCATGTGATTGAGCAGAACCCTCTCTCCCCCTGCATCTACCGACTAAGCACGCTGTGCACACAGCTAGGAGAATACCCCCGCTCTGAGCGCAAAGGCCACGTGCTTTTTCTCCCTTCTTGCTTAAACCCTTAGAAACAAGAGTTTTAGCTGTGGAGAAAGCTAAACTGATAATCCAAGAAACAGAGTCTTCATATGCATTTGCCCTGAGCCCACACACAGGTAAAAGCAGGCTACTTCTGTGCAAGCACATATTCTCACCCCTTCTTCCCTTAAATCCTTTCTCCCAACCTAGGAGGAACACCCACCTGAAGATAATCTGCAGCTCCAAATCAATAACCCTCTACTGCAAGCACTAGAACTTCAGAACCTGTGCTTACCAGGTTCTGCCAAGGGGGCAGCCACCTCCTCTCGAGCTTATTTCACATGCATCATGAACAGATGCCACATGGCTGACAAATTTTGGTTATACACACTGCCCAGCATGGCACTGGAATTGGAAGTGGCCACAGAAAGACACGTTCCATCTGAGCAACAACCAGGAGGTACTCTCACCAGTACAGCTGGTAGCTTTGTTGGTTTTTAATTTTGCTAAGCATGAATCATAAGAGGTGCAATCAAGTCTAGGGTGAAAAAAAAAAAAAACAACAACAAAATAAGAGAGTTGTCCAATGATTACACATACCTAAAAAAGTATTCTTGTTATCTTTCCAGAAAAAAATAAAAAGATGAATAAAATAATGTAATCAGTGCCATCCTACACACCTGAAACAAAGATAATCACATGGACATTACAAAAATAAAAAGATGAATACTCTAAACACTACAGGAAGGGTTTCCAATTCATATTCTGTTCCCATCCCAATCAAGACAAAATTTTCTCATTTCCAAACAGTTCGAGAGGCATTCAAGCCATTTTATAAAGCAAGGCTGGAATTACAATCAGGAAAAAAATGTCTCTAATAATGAAACTAATATCTAAGAAAAGTAGTGTTCAACCAAATGCTAGAGGGTATCAGTGACATTTCTGAGTACTTTCAACAGTACTCTTCTTACTTTGAAATGTTCACCTAGGAAGGAATCCAAACTCCAATCTTCCCAAGAGTAAAAAAAATACCTTTGGTGATAATATAAAGCTTTGTAATTGCACTACTCCTGAATTACCACCATATACTCAACAGAAATTTTCATCTTAATTTTAGGATTTGTAAAAGTCAGGTGCAGGTTCAGTGAACTTCAGTCAGCAAGGTCAAATTACTGCATAAAGAGAAGAGCCTGTTTTTGTGTGAGCATTAGCAGTCACTGCACTGTGGAGAGCTGCCTTGGGAAACAGATCCAGCACACCACAAGAGTTCTAAAGACAGGATGAAGGAGAAGATAAAGAAACACATTGTCCAGATCTCCCCTTTCAGCAGCACCACAAAACTGCACATTGAGTCAGGCCTGATACTCTGAGCAGAGAGGTCCCATACCTGTAATAACTAAAGAACAATTATCCAGTGGCAGACCCAGTTCTACTTTTCCTGGCAAGCAATATACCATCTGGATGGTAAAAATGACAAGATTCAGCTACAGAGGTCAGAACCTACTACTGTTTTGCCAACCAGGGCCTCTGAGTTAGCAGGTCACTACAGCATACGAAACCTGAGAAACATGAGCTAGCTGCTTATCCAGCAAACCTGCCAATTTACCCAGGTATCCCAAATACCCAGGTATTGCCAAAACAGCCCGAAGGCATTGTCCAAGTTCTGATGAAGAAAACTTTAAGAACTGAAGATGTGATCCTTTCAATGTATTATTGCAGAGCTGCAGATATGTACACAGATATATCTTTCTTTTTTCCTATGCAGACAACAGCTTTGACAGAAGAACACTTGACTGGCTCAATGGCAGTTAGGTAAATCTTTTATTTGCTGAGGAAGATATTTTAAACTTTTTCTTACAGTACCAAATTTGCCCCACAGCATTATTTAGTGTTCTAAAAGAAGGAGTAATTATCCAAATTATCTGGGCCACAGCACTCCAAAGAGGATACAGATGATGTCCCCCATGCTGTAAGAAGATAAACTCCAAAGGGCCTAGACTGGATGATACCTTCAACTCATGAGCAAGCACTTTGGGTTTCTTCCTTGCAAAACAAGGACTCTAAGAGATAAGTAAAAGCCAAGAGCAGCCCGTCTTGTACGAAACACTGATACCATTTTCACTTGTTTATAAACATAAAAAAAAGTTTTTAGAAGTTTAATTTGTTTTACTGGATCCTGATATACTGGTAAGAGATCTGAAAGTCTGATCAGCAATCACATGGACAGAAATGTCAATGCACTGTAAGAACAAGTAACTTTAACAGTTACTCTGGAAATTGGCAGGGTATATTGGAAAACCCATTTCACAGCAGAGGTAGGATTCCAACAACAGTTTCAGTTGCTTAACCACTCCAGAAAAGTAGGATCAACCCCACTAATGCACGCCCAACATTCAGTGTCTTGCACAACTTTTACCCTGGAATTGGCAGAAGTGCTGTTGGCAAAACAATCACCTTTACCAAGGGGACCTAAGTATTTGCCATATTTCTCATCTGAAAAACATCAGGCCCAATTTTCATAATCTATCCACGAGACATCAATTGAGCCATACATCCTTTGACTTTTAAGTGTGAAATGAGATGCAGAATGTGGGGATGTATTCTTCCTCAAGATGCTGCATCAGGTGCACACGCAGCTTGCACAGATACCGCTGCTCCTTCTGAGGCCTGGTGTGCATGGAATGCAACGCTTGCATCTGAGGTAACTACTTTGAGTAGTGAGTAGGTAGTGGTGCTCAAATACACACAGATTTTAATGGATTAATTTCTTGTATCTTTCTATCTTCAAAAGCCAGGGGAAGGGAGAGAGGGGCCACACCAATCTTGATATAAGGCAGACCTTGTATGAGCTCAGCTGTAACACAAAACTGTATCATTAGTTTCTTTCCCCTCAAAAATACTGCATTTTTAAATTCAAATTATTAAGCAGATAGAAAATGTGCTAATAATCTCCACCACCACCTTCAAATGTGCATTTTTCTCCTCCTTTCACCTCCAGTCTTCTCTGCTCAATGCAGGTTTTCCTCTTTTCCCCCAGTAATAATGTTCTCACAGGACACAATGCCTGCAATGATCTGCATGCACATAATTTAGTGATGAAATATAAACAATGTACTGCTAAAAGCTTGCAAACGGCTGCAAAATATGCTCACTCAGGCAACATGAGAGAGATCTCAGCCAAGGTCTAAGCCAGATGAATCCTAAGAAAGAAGTGTGAGCCCACTACATTTGAAGATCTGTCTGAGATTTCTAGCAAGCAGACAAAAGCTGGGAAAATAACAGAATGCTGCACTACATCACTGTAAAACTTTGATGTCTTACAGCTGAATTCATTTGATACTTCAAAATAAATACAGACTGCACACTGACACTTGTGTTGCTTATTTCTCAGCTAGGGATCACATCTATGTAATGTGACTTCGCTGTGGATATTCCCAGGATCCACCAACAGTGCCTCCCACCAACAATGACCTTTAGGAAGAGGAAGAAAAGCAAGGCTGGGAGCATCGTACATTTCTGCTTCTCCAGTTCTCAGGAAGAGCCTGAAATTTACCTACTCTCATCTTTTCAACTAGCTGGTGACAGCTAGTGCTGCCATTCAGCATTCAGGAAACTCCTAGACATGACAGGTAGCCAAAGCTAAACCACCATGCAGATGTAAAAATAGGTCACAGCAGCAGGAATCATGCCTGGGAACCTGGACTTTTGTTGTAGCTTTTGAGCAGCTCTTCAGTCCTCCAACCCACGCTGGGATATACCACCACCCCTGCTTTTGGCAAGTTGGCTGTCATTGAGCTGTAATTACTGTGAGTTGAAAGCATAAAAATAGCTGCTGCACAGGGTGGAAAACCTATCAGATGATGTCAAGGCGAGTTTTGAGCCCGCCCTTCCCCCCACATCCCCCCCTCCACTTCCTTTCCTATGTCACTTTCTCATTACCTCACTGTCTCTAATTCTGAAAGTGCTTCTCTCTGCATCTTTCAGCTGTCGAAGTGAACTTTACACAGCAGCTAGAGCCAAATCAACCCCCAGCCCATATATAAACTCTGCCACCCACTCCATTCCTTGGGATTCAGCCAAGATGTCAGTTTGCCTTTCCCTGAAAACATGAAGCATACGAAATCCTCAATCCCTATCTGCAAAACACTGGACCAAGAAGAATCAGTTCAGCCCAAGGAATGCAACTCTGATCTGCATTTGATTAAATCCACAGATAAGCAGTTTCCAACCGGCAAGGCAAGTCAACATGGTAAGTGAGGTGTGGAAAGACAGCAGCAATCCCATCCCCCTCTGCTAACAATGACTAACTCAGCCCTGCATCTCTCCCAGGCTCTGCAGACTCGAGGAGCAAAGTGCGGCACAACAAAGCCAAAATTTTTGACTTTCCCACCTCTCGCCTCCCTAGATCAGGAGCTCAGATGTCAGTATTGCAAAGAGACTCCAGAAATATTCCTACAAGGGCGAAAAGAGAGAGGAAGGGAAGCAAAGATGTTGGTTCACTTATGGACCGTGCCTCTCCTCCTTCCTCCCTCCAGGACCCACTGCACTGAGCAAGCTGGGTGTGATAAAGAGAAGGAAATGGTCCAGAGGTCTGTAATACTCCAGATCATGTGCAAACAAAAGCATTATGCAGCACATGCTCCTGATACTACTACATGTGAGGGTAACATCTGCTCAAAAGGTGTCACCTATGCAGCCAAAGAAAATGGTGCAACTTTTAAAGACAACTTGGTTAATTGAGTTGGATTTTCTTCACAAAAACCACTGACAGCAGTTCTGTCAATTCTGTGCTCTAAAAAGCTGCATATACACTCCTTGACTACAAAAAGGTGTTGCCCAAGGAGAGATTTCTAGCCCAGAGAAGAAGAAATGGTTGATTTCTCTGACCAAAGCAGTGGAAGGACTCTGTTCATGACAGAAAACTTTGCAGTAGAGGGCAGAACAAAAGCAGAGGGATTAAGAGAAATAAGTTTTATAACTGGTTCCCAAACAACTACAGCCCACTGTGCATTTAAGCCCAACAAAAACAAGCAAGTAAATTAAAAACACATATCCAAGCACATCTTATTTGTTATTTTTACCATTTTGGTTGATAAATTCTGGTTAGATGCAAACACTGTTGCATACTTCTTTATAGTTCAAAGTTACTAGCCCTTCTTCAAGTTACCACCCCGTTGTGAGCCCCCAGAACTGGTTGTATGAATGCTCTCACTCTGTTCCAGTGCAAAGTTAGAAAGATTAGCTCAAATTACCTTGGCTAAGCCAACGAGCTTCACAGTGAGAGCTCACACATCAAGAACCACATCTCAAATGTGGGGTGCGTATCTCCAGTGCTGGGCCTTAACTGAGAGCTGCTCCAGCTGGAATCACAACAGAATTCCATATATTCCTTTAGTTGAGCTATTACCCATCTTGCTCTAAAATAGTTACTCAGACCAAAGGAAGTAACAGTTCCTTGCCCTTACCTACAAGCAATAGTTTACTTGTTATAAGTCAGAGGTTTCAAGCCAGAGACAGTCACTCAAGGTTCAAGTTAAAATTGTTCTCATCAGCCTTCCTGCCTACAGGTAATCTGCTAATTCACCCACATGCTCCCCAAATAACTTTAATTTCTCCAGGGGTAGGCAGATGTGCTCACACAGGTGCAGATGTGCACTTCCCCACCCCCACCACTGCACACAGGCAGGAACACTCAGAGGTTGCAGGAATCACACAGAGAATCACAGAGAATACTGAGTTGGAAGGGACCCACAAGGAGCATCGAGTCCAACTCTTAAATGAACGGCACTGTCATGTGAGTATACACTGCGACCAGTGGAGAACACTGAGCACAAGCCTTTTCAAAACATTTCAAAACATTTCCTCTTACAGATATTCCAGACTTAAATTTAAACCACTATGAACAAGTGAAAACAGCAAAGTCCAAAACATTTGGTTTTGCTCTCAAGAGCAGAAAAATAGAGGAAGTTCTGGCTGCCAGACCAAGGGGGTTAGTGAGCAGGACAGAGTGGAAAAGGAAGCAATTTGAATTTATCTTAAAACAGCAAATTGTTTTTAGGAGGGAGTAACTGGGAGAGGACAGGCGGAAGATACCCTTCCCCTCATGTTAAGGCATGTCTACGAGTTTGAGAAGTTATGTCACTAATTCCTGTGGTTGTTGAGCAAAAGCTATCCCGCACTTCTCTCTCCCACATCCTTTAAATGTTTGGCAATAAAAGGTTTCTTCTCTATGAAACCCTCCTGCTTACTGCACAAGAGAGTTACCTGCAAACACTTGGAAAATGCAGTCTATTTTTAAAGCCCATAAACAAGAGAGGAAACAGCCGGGCTGTACTCTGTGTTCATGCACTGCTCGTGGAAGGATTAGCAAACCCTTCATTTACTTCTCAGCTTATACTAGCAGAATTGCTACTAGGTAAGCCATCATTACAAGATGGTGACTTTTGCCCAGAAAGCTACTTCCTTCTCCAAACACATTGGTTACATGGACAGTAACAACATTGTTGAGGCATAATGTGACCATTATTCTTGGTTAATCTGATACAGAATTACAATCTCAGAATCTTGATTGTTATTAAAGGTTATCTTCCCCTTAGGGTTGCAGAGGATTTCTTCACAACTTGAAAAAACTATGCAGTAATGGAGAAATAATTCTAAAAAGACCATAAACCATCCCATTCAAAGTAAGTTAGATGTGGGGTTTTTTCAACTCTTAACTTCTACTCTAAAAGTGGTTCAAGTCCTTTGTCACAATCAGGTATTAGTGGAGGCTTGGTTGAGGTAAAGTAGGAGACCAAGTTTTATGATACCTCTAAACCAATTCAGTGGTCAGCTGCCAGTAAAAGCAGTGGCCTCCTTTTCCCTCATCATGGATGCTCATCTCACCTCACAGTAGAAAACTGCTGTTGTCAGGATTATTTGAGATAGGAAACAAATTTCTCTTTATAATGTAAAATTCAGTTCTTGCGTTGCCAAAAATCTACAAATCACCTCCAACATCAAATGCTCAAACTCCTCCCTTAGTGTTGAAATTCAGCGATTCCCTGGATGTATCAATGCCAATCTCAAGCCCTCATGGTGGCTTCAACAACTGAATTTGTTTCCAGTATAAAAATGTATAGTGTGTTTGAGTTTTAATCTATAGCTACAATATAAAATGAGCCTGAGACAATGTCAAGGCATACAACCATGATATGGTTAAACTCATGATATGGACACACTGTTCTTGGAAAGAACTTCCAGGGTCTTGTATGGATTCATTCCTCTCCACACATGCAGACCTTTCAGACCTTAAGTGAAACATAAAGCACGAATCTCCAAAAGGGGAGAATTTTAGACTAAATTTGGGATAGTTTTTACCTGGATGCTGCTAAATTACTCAGCTTTTGATTAGCAGGAAAAATATTCTTGTCATGCTATGGTGGAAGAAGTCCTTAAATGCTTTTATGGGACTCACTTGCCTATCGCTTTAGGAAGATGCAGTTTTGACAGTACTACCATTCCTTCTCCATAGACTACATTTTTAGTGAATCCTATTCTGCATCAACCAAACCACAGGTTTACTTTCCTTTATCTAAAAGGAGGGGAGCAAAAATACAGACCTCCTTTGCAAGGAGCATGATTACTTTTAAAACAAATTTTATCTCATGTTCAAGATTTCTGGTAATGCCAGCCATGAAAGCAAAGACAAAAGGCAAGTAACTGTGATGGTGTATCCTCTTCCCAGCAAAACCTTTCCAATCTTAGGAGTTTTAATCACCAACTGACCTAAAAGCATGTAGCCTAAGTACTCATACGTGTAAAGATAAGTGTGCTTGGAACATGACATTCTGATTCAGACATCAGCTTTCTGTTCTGTTTGCCTCCTCCTAAATCTGTAAGTTCAGCTGAAACAATAAGCACAGAAGTCTCTTCAGTCACTATTTTCCATTAGCTGCCTCACACCCCTTTAAGATCTTCCATTCTTGCTTTGGTATAAGTTACCAGAACTTACCAGTCAGAACCTCACACTTATGGATTCTAATCAATTCAAATCCATTAAAAAACCTTTTGGTTGGATAAACTAGGTTAAAACAAGTAGAGAGATTTACATATAACACAGAGTCTGTGTGTCAAAACTGGAATTAGAAATCATGTGACAATGAATCCAGACACAAGAGAGGGACCATTAAGGTGAGACTGCATAAAAGCAAACAGCGGAGGATCTAACTGAATAGACAAACATGCAAAGGAAAAAGATATGGTTTTTATATGGCTGCCAGTTGTTATGATCTAGAAGGACTTGGCTGCTTGCTGCCAGTACATCTAACAGCCAGCTTAACAGAAGTCACTTATGAACAAACTCTTTAGAACAAAACCAATTTTAACAGAACAGACATTGCCATATGATTACTTTTAGCAACTATGCTACAGTAAGGCCAGAACTGACTACAAACTCAATTCAAAAAATATTCTTCCCTGAGCAGACAGCAAATCTGTCTTTAGGTTTCAGCTACAGTGTGGAGAGACAGACCTGGTGTAAGAGAGGAGAGCAGTGGATACTGTCTGCCCTGACTCGGTGAGGCTTTGACACTGCCTCCTGCAAGACCCTCACAGAGAAGCTGATGAAGTCTGCGTCAGATGAGGAGACTCTGAGGTGGACTGAAAACTGACTGGCCGGGCCCAGAGGGTGCATCAGCAAAGTGGCTGCAAAGCAGTTTGGCAGAAAAGGGCCTGGGGATCCCACTGGACACCAAGTTGAACATGAGACAGCAATGTGCCCTTGGACAAAGAAGGCCAAGGAAAGCATCCTTGGCTGCACTAGGAGTAATGTTCCCAGCAGATCAAGGGAGGTGATCCTACTCTGCTCAGCCCTGATGAGGCCACAGCTGGAGTGCTGGCTCAAGCTCTGAGGTCCCCAGTACAGGAGAGCCATGGCCAAACTAGAGACCTTATCCATCTAAAAACCTGAAGGAATGGCACAAAGAACAGAGAGCCAGACTCCTCTCAAATGGTGCCCAGTGACAGGACCAGAGTGAATGGGCACAAACTGAAACACAGGAGGTTCCCTACAAACATCAGGAAAGAATTTTTTTACTGTGAGTGCAACTGAGCACTGGCACAGGTTGCCCAGAGAGGTTGTGAAGTCTCCATCTATGGAGATACTCAAAAGCCATCTGAACACAGTCCTAGGCAACTGGCTCTAGGGGAACCTGCTTGAGCAGGGGCACTGGGGAAGATGACATTTCAACTTCAACCATTCTGTGAGAGATGTGTAACCACCCTTCTTCCAGGGATTTGTCTGTCCATTCATAGATATGTAGCAACCTCAGAGTAAAATCAAAGCAAATTCTAACATGACAAACCTCACACTGGGGAAACACACATATTTTTAATATTCTCCTAAGAATCACTCACTTCTAATTTAATTCTTAATATTTTGAGTCTGTCATGCACTGCATATTATTCTTTGCTGGCCAATCTTTTCTGTCTCTTGGACCTACTACCCAGCCACTGCCACCATTTATAGGCTCCATGACCTAGAGTTCAGTAGTTTTCTCAAACTACTTACAATTTCAGAGTTGAAACTCTTTATCTGCTTCCTCAGCTTCACTGCTGAGTATAGAGTTTAAGTGATATTACCCAAACCAGATGAAATAATCTAGCATTATGCTCTCATCATTCCTTCTTTTTGAGGGCTCTAGGTTTCATAAGAAAGTTCAATGAGTTAATTAGGGTCACTGATCCATCAGAAAAGTGAGGGGGTTTTAATGGCTTTGTTTTCAAAAGTGAATTAGATTCCTCACAAGAAAGTCCAATTGTCCAAGCTAGCTGGGGCTAAGCAGCAAGTGCACTGAGCTGCTACTGCTGCTGCAAAACAGGAGAGGAGAGTACAACCCCTTCCCTTCCCCTGGTCACAACAAATCACTGGGGCAAATCATTTAAACAGTTTCATGTTATTTCACCCTTGAGACAAGCTTCTTCATTTAAGTTTCAATTTAGTTTCTTTATTTTAG
Organism: Promerops cafer; assembly: GCA_013398275.1. Classification (NCBI taxonomy): domain Eukaryota; kingdom Metazoa; phylum Chordata; class Aves; order Passeriformes; family Nectariniidae; genus Promerops; species Promerops cafer. Next base: position 88,472 of record VZSE01013747.1, read on the forward strand.
TTTACCATAAAGATATTGAGTCCCAAGAGACACAGCTGCCACATTTCTGTTTGGAATATCTTGAAGATAAACATGCAGGCATGTACTGTGCATAGATAGCCAGAGCATGTGAAATAAAATCAACACTCTGCGGGCAAATCAGGATTACTCTTTGTACTACAAGCACACTAGATACTTAATTAGCACAAGCACAACAGTTTCATCATATGTCAGATTTATTATGGTTATGCTGCAGAAATGTTTGGGATTTCTGCGTGTCTTCTTCCCTCTCAGTTAATGGAGCGTAGTTGCAGCAGGGCAGCCAGACATCTGCAAATTCTGCAGAAGTGTTAGAAGAACCCTCATGATCCAGGATGGGTGAGGAGGCAGAAGGAAAAAAGTGGACAGTCTGGGAAAATAAGACATATACAAGAAGCAGTATCTGCTTCTAAACCAACCTAGAAATAAGATTCCCACCACAATTTAGGCCCCTGGCTCTCCACAACCAACCTCTGTCATAGGAATAATATTACACACAGCCATGCTAACAATTACACACAGCCATCCTCCTGATACAAGTTAGAAAGAAGCACTCAAGTATTTGACAATGTCAGAATTATGATCTTAGGACATTTTTCTCCACTAAGTCCTCCCACACTTTTCCGTTTTCTGCTCCCAGCTCTTCTCTCCTCTTCCCCTAAATCAGTTACTTACCATTTTACACTGCAGAAATTATTTGCCCCCCTGCTAACTCTCCAAATTAATTGCTACTCAAAATTCTGAAACAAGGTCTGCAATCTCCTGTCCCAATTAAATCAGAGGAAAGAGTAGTTCACATAAATAACATTTTCAAGATCCAGTTTTAGCTTCTACATTTTGTAGCAAAGTTTCCAGTCCTGCTTCAGGGCCAGAAGGTCAAACATTTCTCAATGACGCAGGCTCCCTTAGCAAGAGAGAGATGAGGAAGGGGTCCAAAAAAACCTCATTCTTCCCAGGCACTAAATCAACAACCACAGCAAGCAGTGACTGCCTCTCTCCAAGGAAAACTGGGAGGAGTAGAGCAGTCTCTTTATAAGCAGCCACTTTGTCTGTCACTATAATGTAAAAGCCCAGTACAAAGAGAAGAAGAAAAATAAGCATAAGAAAAGAACAACAAATTTTTAAATAACCCAGAATGGAGACTGTATATTGTGCAATATATAGAAATCATAATAAATTAAAAAGCAAACAAATAAACTTAGAATTCTGTAGAGCACTGCAAGTCTGTTTAAAATTGCTGTTCTTTTCTGGTCCATTTAAAGTTGCCAGTAACTTTCTAGCTTAAACTTAAAAGATGCTTTAACTTTTAAATGGGCTGAAATTTTCGTGCCAGAGAGACCACTTTTCATATACTACATATTCCAGAATCTCATAAATCTCTCAGTTTTCAAGATAAGATTAGCAAGAGTGGTTTTTCCAAAAGGAGTCTACTAATCTGGATCTTGTTCTAACTTACTTAGAGGTAACATGAAATCAGCCAAGCTATACTGAAAAGTGTTTTCTGTTTATTTCAGTTTTTAGTGAAAGAAGATTGAAGGCTCTAAGCTTTGGGAATGTTTTGCAGTAAGTCAAGTTCAAGGTACTTTCTGAACCAAATGTTTTGGGAGTTGCAATTTTTCATCAGTGGTACCTCAGTGTCACATAGTAACTTTAATAAAATCAAAAGCACTCAATATATTTTTAAAAGGCATATATTTGAGTTGACATCAGTGAACACAAAGTCCAAATCTCAAATATTGAAAAACACAGACAAGAAACAACAGCTAAAACCAGAGTATCTCCAGCAGAATTTAAAAAAAAAAAAAAAAAAAAATCTCCTCAAGGTCACTTATGATTACAGACTGATCAAGCTTGCTTGTGCTTCACTGGAAGCTGCAACTTCTTTATTTGGGATACGCTCATTTTTGAGGAAAAACAATCAAGGCAAAGGGAATGGAAGACCACAAAGAACTACAAATACATTTCTCAACCTACTTTTCACATGGGATAATTAAATAGGTTCATATCCTGTTGGGGATCCAATGCTGTGCATAATGCCTGGGAAGCATCATTAACATTAGGTAGAGGATCTGATTTAAAATAAGCATCACTACAGAAAGATATAAAAAAACCATTAAGCAGGTCACATTAGCTGATATTATTTTAGCATTTGCCTACTTTAAGAATATTGTAAGTAGATGAAGCTTCTTCTAGGGAGAATATTTTGCTTGCATTAAGGTTTGCATCAGTTTAACTACGAGGAGTTATTTGCACTGAAAGCCACTGACATATTTAATATTGAAAACTAGAAGATTTTTAACCACAGAGAGAAATTCTAGGACAGCTGTCCAGTATGAGTGAGAAATCTAACACTTTTTAAAGTGGTGCTTGAAAAATTTATGTAGGGGACTATAGGACCAGATTACTTGCAGCAGCAGGGGAGGGGGCTCTGCAACCCTGAAAAGTAATTCCAGTTTGGTTCCTTTATGACTTCTTACCTACCTAAACTATTGCTAAATTATACATCATTCTTAAACCACACTAAGGTTAATCACAGAAGGGAGCTGTGTCAATGTAATTAAGCCAGTTTTCTTATATTGATTTTGATAGTAAAATTGTCTTGACAAAGAAATTGAGGGGAAAGGGGGGCAATATTTCTTCTATTAAGATAAAGATTCTAGTTTCACCTAGTTTCACGAGCAGGGCTCGTGTTTCCTTAGCCACAAATGAAAAAACAGACCACCTCAAGACAACCAGCAGAGTTTTCTCCCTTTAAAAAGACTATTTGGAAGAAATGCCAGTCTCTTCTTGGAAGAACACTAAGGTCAGAACAGCAGAGGGTGCTGTAAGTCTGAACTGAGGTGCAGCAGCTCAGTAGCAAGGAGAATCCAGATGCAACATGAAGCTGAAGGTTACTTCAGATTTTGGGGTGGGTTTTTTGTCGGGTTTTTTTGGTTTGGTTTTGGAGGGTTTTTTTGCGCTGCAGGAGTCATTTGAGACTGGTAAAAGCAGACAGAAAACAGGTTAATATGAAAATTGATTTCCAGTAGCTTCCACATAACATCGTACAATAACCTCAGAGACATTTCCAAAACCTCAACAGTTACCTATAATCCCTACCACTGATCTATACAGCTCTGGGCACACATTAAACATTAGAGATTGATTCACATTGATGCTTAGACATAAAAAAAATGTACTTTAATGCCTACAGTCAAGATGTAGACTGGACTTGGGTCCTATTATTAAAAAAAAAAATCCTGATTATAAACACTAATGCAAATTTCTGCTATCACACAGTCATGGAAACTTGAGCGCTTCGTTAAACATTAGTCATCTCTTAAATCTGGCAAACACTGGATAGCAAGGAGTCACCAGGTAACTGGGAGACAGAACGGATGCAGTGTATCCCTTTAGGCAAAGAATGTGGTGTAATCATCATACCAGTTTAGAGAGACTCAGCATAGCACACGTTCAGATATTGATCCAGAACCTAAATTAGTGGCAGGCCATGAAGATTACTATGATCTGCCTGAGCCACAAGGATAAAAATTATCAGTCTGAGCCTATATACATAATCAATAATGATTCCTATACAACTGCGCCTAAAGACCCCAAATATGAACTTAATTGAAGTAATCCTTTTTCACTTCTTTTTTCCAATGCATTTGAACTATGTTCCTAAAGAAAAGTTGATTCATATTCATCATGTAAATGAGTGGTTCACAGAGTATGATGACAACAACTAAACAGGGCCCATTATACATAATGCATTAATTTCACAGAAAGGCAGACTCTGTTTTGACTACAGTTACAACATATAAAACCTGGCATGACTTTACATGCATTTTAAACTTTCATTTTGTTTTTAATAACAATTGATGAATGATACCAAAAACTGCACTATGATGATGATAATTTTACTGCGTACACTGGAAACTGGTAAAAATGCACACACACCCCCCTAAAGTTAATTCTCAGAAGCTATATGTTAAAGTAAGCTGGAGCCATAAGAAGGGCTATGAGACAAAGCAGGCAGTGAGTAATTGTTTTGTGTCTACCACATCTTTACTGTTTTAGAACAAGTGCAGCCTGTGTGTTCCCCCCTGAAAGTTAATCTTAGTTCACAGAATGGGTAAGGGCAAAAAGCTGCCTGAGTGGTTGTTTTCCTACTCTCTCTTTCTCAACGTATAGGGTAACACTTGCTGTATAAAAAGAATAGATAGAGTATTCTCAAAGCAGATGGAGGAAAAAAGTATTATTTTCAAAAGATTATTTAATGCTTCAACAAATAATTACTACAGGTTTGAAGAGATTTCCAGGAGTTTCTTGTTTAAATTTATGGTCGTCCGTAGAAATAGGTACTGCTCAACTAAATGATTCTAATGAGTACTCTTTTTTGTAGACTGTCATTCTTGACATCCAGAAAAAGAAAAAAGAAAAGCATCCTTTATATATTTAGTTTCAGTACAATCCTTAAACTCTAGTTTGGCCAACACAACCACACTGTGATTTGCTTACTCAATAGTTAATCACAAGGATAAAAGGTAGCAAAAGGTTATGTTCAGATCTTTCATGAATGGAATAACTCACTAATGTGCAGTTTACAGCTGTGCACTCCTCTCTCCACGTCTTATAACAGCCAACCCAGAACTTTGTGCAGTTGGTAGCTCCAGCACAAAAATTTCCATATTTAAAGCTGACTTCAGGAACATCCCATTTGCTGCTTCGGAAAGAATTCCCACTGCATGATGACGATGAAGCTCACATAACTTTGTTCAGTCTTTGAATCACATGCAGGATTCTGGTTAAAAGCCAGTGAAGAGTCATTTTATCACTACTCAGAATATACACACTCGGGGAGCTGTACCAGTAACCAGGGAACTCTTTACGCTCCCCAGGAACTTGCTACCTAGATACAAAAGGTTACATTTCCAAATGCCATAGATTCCAAACAGAAATCAAAAGTTCTATTTTTAAAGTAGTGATGATGCAAACTATAGAGCTAGGAATGTTCTCCCCTCAGCTCCACCCTCCATCCAAAACCAAAATCCCAATTGTGTTGATTCAAGAGCTCATTGCAATCTTGAAATTCCAAGTTGGAGGGAGGGGGGAAGAAAAGAGAAGAAAAATAAAAGTTCTACTATTCAAACAAAATGAAATGCAAAAAACCTCACAACTAGAAAAACCTCTTATTAGAAAATGAAAACAACAGCAAGGAAAAAAAAAATCCTTGCAAGTGATGCTTGAAAAAGACAAGATGGAGTTAGAAGGCATTTTACTGCATCAAGCAAAGGTCATTCCTCGTGTACTAAAAGCCAATACTGAATTTTAAATCTATTTAAAACAGGAATGAGAACACCAACCACAAACTGCAGCTCTGACATTTGTCACTCCAGAAAGAGCTGAGGAGGGGGATGTGCCCCTTCTAAGAATACACAGATATGCTGTCTGTCCCCTTTCTTCCCATTAAAAGCAGTTTAGCAGCTGACATCCCTAAAGCACTTCAACTTAAATCCTGTAAAGAGGGAAGAAAAAGAGCCTCGGAGTTGTGTTTTGAAAGAAAGAATGAAGGGATCAGCACTGCTTTTTCCTAAATTGAATTTCATATATCCCTAATCTGCTAAAGTAGCTCAAAAATCCAACTTTTCCCCAGAAAATGAGGGAAGTTTTGCATTTGATTCAAAATTACACTAATTTTTTAGCTGAAAGAATTGTTCCTTTTTCAGAACCAGTTGGATGCAAAGCAAATTAGACCACAGAAGTCAAGTTTTATCCACTACAGAGAACTAAATTATTTCTGTGCTCATTTACAGTGCTGACTTCAAAACAGCTCTTCTTTTGTTCTCTAAATATGCATGGAAAAAACTCTCTTGTTCATCTAAACCAAACTTCTGACAGTTTAGAACCACCTGCTTCTGGGTTTGCATACCTGCCCTGATATCTAATAGACTTTAAGATTTTTTTTCAGCAGGTCAACAGAACAAACATATCAAAACTCAAAGATGCTATTCAATAGACTACCTACGCTGAACAATCTTAATTTTTTTCAGTATACTCACAGAAAGAAGATTAAAATGGGACAATTATTAATGTTCAATATATACCAAGACAGTGCAAACAACACTGCTGTGCATTGAAACAAACCAAAGCTACCCAGAACAGTAAACAAAGGTTTTAAGTAGAGCAAAACCATAAGGAAATAGAATTCATTAACAGAAGTAGCCATTTGGCCAAGTGCTAACATCCATTAATTCTGGCAATGCACTGTTAGACTCTACATGACCCTAAGAGGCCATAACTCTTATCCATCCATGCAAAACGTCAGGAAAAAACGATCTGAAATTTAGGGTTTCTCTCTGGCTGATTGCACCTCTGTATGTGTACTGCACGCACACTTCTGCCCAGCCACCTGCTAGAAGCCATAAAAAGGAATTTGCGACAAAACCAAATAAAATGAAAAAAAAAGTGAAATTATATTTGAAAGTTTGTATTTGTTATTTAAACACAGAACTTGCATATAAAGGCCAGCAGCACACCCAATGCTCCTGAGATTTCCCCCAGTTGCATGAGTCCCTCATATGGCTGTTAAAAACGTCTAAGTGTTACTAAATTGTAGAGTGTGTCCAAAAAAAGGTATATTCTAGCACTCTTGCCCCTCTATTAAAAAGAAAGGAAAAGAAAAAATAATATCCATTTCTCATTCCTTCCGTGGCCAGTCTGTTACAAAGCCAGGTAACAACAAAAACTGTTTAGTCCATATCCTGACTGAACAGTGACCAACAGCAAAAGAATTTGCAAGATCTCTATACGGGATAATTAGATAACGACACAAATAACAAAAAGGCTTCAGGGGAACAAAAAAGGAGGCTACATAGGGAGATTAGGTTGAAGTAGATAATGGGAAGGAAACAGTAAGCTTTTGGAATCAGCAAATAAATATTAAAAAAGCAAATTATTCAGATGTTGAGAGTCAAGGCAGCAAAAAAGACCAAGTGACTCTTGGAGAAAAAACACTAAAGAGGGAGTTCCCACTGCTAAGATCTTGGTACAGATCTGCACATCAGCTTCGTTGTCAGCAGAATGAAAACACACAAACTGGCACAGGGCTTGTTCCAAAACTACACACTTGAAACTGAATGCAGAATTTCACCCCACTGTGTAGGGGGTGTATGTGTACACTGTGTACATGTATTCTTTTTGAATGATTTGTTATTTAAATAAGTTCAGTAGTCCAATGAGATGTCAAGCAGAGCAGTTACCTTTTTGGTCTTATTTTTGCATTTTTTTCCTGGGTCTACTGCTTTTTTGGAATCCCTTTTCAGCTTGATTTTCACTTTTTCTTCTTCTGCTGTCACCACTTGCATTGGTTTTTTTACTCTTCCTTTTTTTCAGTTTGACAAGCGTGTTTAATTTTTCTCTGATTAATACAATATGCACCTCACTGTTCATATTGCTCTTGCTTCAGTTATCTTTTATTCTGTAGAAACAGTCCCTCCCTGCTTAAACTAATCTGCTCCCAGAAGAGTAAAGTTGTAATGTCCCCCTCAGTTCTTTCTCCAAAACATTGAGAATGTTTTCTAATCTTTAGTATTAAAGGAGTTGCTTTTCATGTGCCCACCAACATGGAATACAGACACTATGTCCTGGGTCAGCAATGGCTTCAGATACTCCTGCTTCTTGAGTGAACTCCCATTAATATCCAAGCAGTAAATAGGCACAACCTCATGACCTGCACTCTCAAAGAACTTTTGGTCTATGGAGTACAAGCTGTGTAAGCTCTACCAGGATAATCTATTTACCCAGCTTAGGCCATGATTCTCCTATTTCTTCAGTGGCTGTTTGGAAACTTAGAGGAGTTGACTGTTGACTGGAAACAACTGTTTCCATCTTCGATCTTTCCAGTAGGGCTTCTGGAGATGAACATCAGGACCAAGAAGATTTGAGAAGTTAAGTCTTTCCTCAGCTAAGTGATTTTCCTCATTCTAGCTCTCGACAGACAGGAGATCCAATTTCAGCCTCTGAAGCCTCAAATAATTTGCCCAACACACAATTACCTCCCTAAGCCAAACAAGAGCAGCCACCACCAACATCTGAAGTCTCTAAATATTACATCTGAATAAATTGGCCTCATCATCAAGTAGCTGTTTTCCTTATCTAGAAGCTTGTAATACACTTCCATTATTCAAGACAGATCTTTAAAACTTATAATGCACACTTTCCTGTTGTCACACTCCATTTCCCCACCAATCTTGTGAATCCATTTACGCAAACATTCGCCTGCTTCTTGCTTAAGATTTTTCCAGCAGTGGTTGATCCAGGAGAGAAGAGAGTGGCCACTGATGGAAGAGGTACAATAAATCTGTATCCCTCATTAGGTAAGCTAAGCTTGCCAGGAAATTGCCTCAACATTACAGAACGCCACTGCATAACCTAGGACTAGGGTTAGGGGACTTAAGCAAAAGCTCCATACAAGTACTACATAGTGGGAGAAACTCTCACCCTCAGAATTAAATGAAAGCCTCAGGAGTTATCATAATTTGGAAGAGACAAGAAACACAGCCACACTAAGTTTTGAGAAAAAGCAATACTAATACAAAAGCAGTTTTCCTAATTTTAACAAGTGTTACTTTATTATGTCAGTTTCCTGAGAATATAATGCTCAGATTCAATTACAAGAACCCTGAAATGTAAATTTCATGGCTGTTGTTTCATGGGGAGAGGGCAGAGGCAGAAGTTTAAAAACTTACTAGAAACAAAGCATGTTAAAGTCAACATCTTTTTTCAGGCCTTCACATAAGAGCTTTCTTTCCAACAAAGCCAGATTAGAGACTATCCTCCCATATGCATCCTGTTCAATACCAAACACCTTAATAGTGCCTAAACCCTACCTCCAAAATTCACAGACTGCAAGAGTACAACTAGAGGAATGATGTATTACATACAAACCCTCTTACGTACAAACCCTCTTCTGAATTGAGACAAACACTACATAAGATGTAGGCCTGTCTTTCCTATCTACAACAGGAGATACAAAATAACCATGTTTTGGTTCTCTAAACAACAAAGACTATGTCAGAACCATAAAATAAAGATCATACAGAATCTTTATAGACATAAAAGATCTTCATAGATATTTTAAAAACACACAAAATTAAGTTAGGGAAATTAACATGGTCAATTCAGGGGGGGAAAAAAATCAAAACAAACTGAAAATAACCCAACAAAACCCAGCAATTTTGGGGGAAAAACTAAACTAAGAAATTATTGCTTTACTTGTCTCTTTCCCAGTCACTACTTAAGGAAATGAAAAAACATTTGACTTTCAGGAACAGCTTTGTCTTCACACTTTTGGCATTACCTATGTGCTGCTTTTCAGACAATGCTGCCCAAGAGATTAAGAGTACACAAACCCAAACTCCTAGACTACTAAAAGCTTGTGGTCAAATCTTACCAAGGTTACAGTCTCTGTTCCCATCCATAGAGCAAAGGCTGCTCATATCTATATATGTATTTATTTTCATGACTACATAATGTCCTAGAGCCTCAGATAAAAATGCCCTACTGAAGTATCTCATGCTGCCATTAACAGATAATTCTCATTCTAGCATGGCTTATATGTGAGAAATGCAACTCTGTACATATCTAACGGGTAAGCACAGTATCACCAAAAGGCCACAGTACTTACAAATGAATCATGTAAACAGAATACCATTGTTATTCTCAAGGAAACAGACTTTCAAGATATAAAACAAGTATTGGAAAGTTTCAAATACGAGTTTTTCCCAAACTATGCAATTTAAAATCTCTCGAAAATATCAAGAATGTTTAATCAGAAAATCATTAACAGTGAAACCACGTAAATCAGTCAAAAGCTAAATGGAGGGACAAGTCTTTAGAACCAGTCTTAGCTTTGACTGGAGTTTTCTAATCTTCAAAAACCACGCAAATTTAACACTGGAGACCAACAAGGGAAGAAAAGAGATAATTTTATCTCTGATGAAGCTCTAAATTGAACAGTAATTTAACATCCAAAAAGTACCTATCTGCAACCTGCACATGAAATCACCACAGATTTCTAATTTGTCTTTATCTGAAGTCACACAGCCTCCTGGCACTTCCTATATAGTTCAGCAACCATGATTCACTAGCAAAAATTAACCACAGGATATGTTTGGAGTGGTACCTGATTGGAGTGTTGTCATCTGCATTTCTGGTTCCAGCAGTGTCATGTCGATCCCTTTCTCAGCAGTTACAAGTCCTTAAAGACCTCTCTTTATATAGACATAAATACGTTAAAGAAAAAAAATAATCCAAGAGGACCTCTCAACTTTAATCTCATTCAAAACTTGCAAGAAATTCTCATCCTTGTATCATGAAAACTGCCTAGTGAGAAGACTCAAGTCTTTCAATATGCAGTTTTCTGCTTATTCAGTACAGGCAAGTTGGAACAGCCCAAGATCAAATTACTGCTAGGAGAAAAATGAATACTCCAAGGGAGAGCAAGATGTGAAGTTTGCAGAAGTAAGGTCCGCCCCTTGATGCTCTCTAAGTTGAAGGGAGGGGGGAGGAAGGGGTCAGAGACACTAGAACTGGCAGTTTTTCCCCTTTTATAAGAGGAAGATGACGTCTTGGGTAGACTTTCAATCCCCTAAGGGGCTCTGCTGATGAGGCAATTTCGTTCCAAGGACAAGGAGACCCAGTGTTAACATAAACATGCAGACATCCTCAGCTTTGAAACAACATGGCCAAAGTCATATACATCCTGCTGATAGATTAGTCAGTTTTCTTCAGTCTTTGCCAGTCCTTTTTCTCAATAATTAAACTATTCCTCTAATCAACTCCCCCTGCTGATCACTAAACCTGAGCTACTCTAACAGACGGTAGTGTCTGTTTCTTAAAAACAAAAAATCTGCCCTTTGTCATTCAGACTTTTCCCACCGTGGATCACACCCTCCATCCAACCAGACTAGGGGTTAAAAAAATTCAGTCTTGTTTCCCACATCCACATGATCAGTTTCAGATTACTTGGGATAGTGGACAAAAATTTGACAGTCAAGTATTTACTGAGTAAAATATAAAAATAGAATTAAGTCTTTCCTCACTAGATGATTCTAGCTCCCAACAGAAAGGAAATTCAGTCTTGGTCTCTAAAGAGTCTCAAGTAATTTGCCCAACAGATAATTTAATTATCTTAACAAACTAATTCCAACACTTCTGTCCCCAGAGCATCATTCCCTTATTCCCCATCTTTCCACAAGACTTATCATCATTTCTCTTTAGGTCATCTAAGTAAGTAACTGCATATATTTGTACCAAGCCCTAAATATATTGAGCTGTGCATATCTAAGATACAGACAAGTTTTTAGATTTTAAATCCCTTTTTAGCAAGCCAGAATCGCAATACAACAGTATGCATAAAAATGAGTAGCTAGGTGTGCAAAACTGCTTAAGCCCAATTTTCTGACCCCTCTAACGTGAAATAACTTCAGGACCTCTCTACCACTCAGATACAAGAACTCTCCAACAGCTGCTCGACTGCTGAGGGATGAGCATGACAGGTTTTAGCAGCATATCTTCCTTCCCACATACAAACACATCTGGAGCTTTAAAGGAGGCAGGAAAAACTCAGCAGCTTTAAACAATGCAGGAAAATCCCTTAAAGTGAAGATATTGTAGTATTTATCTGGTTTTCACACTCCATGCATCAGTAGTGTGTTGTAAAATGACAAGAACCAGCTCATTTGGGTTTCCCTCCTACTCAAATGCCACCTTTGCAGTCCTACATCTGCAGCCAGAGTAGGCAAAAAATCACAGGCTTAAAATGTTCCTTCTTGCTATGCAATCTTTATGAAAAGGAACTGCAGCAGTGCACTGTATCCTGAGCATTCAGAGACAGTAGTGACAGAAATAACTCACTTTACCACCTACTCTGAATATTCCTACACATCATAAATAAAGGAAACATCCATTTTTAGCAGAAGGTATGCTTGTTTTTGTTGTGATACATGGTAATATAAGAGGAAGCAGTATGATCCAAGTGGAAAGGAAATCTCTCCTACAGTTTCCAGGAACATCACTTAACTCTCTGAAGTATGCACGCGTGCACTGTTGGTGACCACAAAGAGACAGATGAAATTTAAAGCATTAAGCAGGATGTTGCTCATTTGACCAGCAAGGAAGATGAAGACTGCACTACCAGATGTCTTCTGACAGAGATTCCTTCATTATACTTTGTGGCAATGTATAGATTGTGGCAGGGGCAAAGCTACAGCTCCAAAAGTGGCTGATAGTATTCCAATAAAAATGAGTTATAGAAAGCCACATGTTACAGAAGCAGCAAAGGTCCCGAAGCTAGGATTCAGCTGGCTAAGCACTAACAGCAATTGACTATTGTGAAATAGTGCAATCTTTCTTTCATGAAGCAGCCGCTCTCTGTCTAAGTAGAACACATTGAGAATCCTGCTGAATGGCATTCTCCCTTTAAAGAGCCAGGCTTCCTTTCCCCATTACTGCCCTTAACACTCAAAACAGCAAAACCAGCAACAGAAGTCCTTACACAGACAAAACAGCTGCCCAGCTGGGCCTGACTTGTTTAGCAAGCAGTTTAAATTCATGAAAAAGGAATGTTTTTTAAACAGCTATCAAATTGTATGTCTAACATTCATCCAGCAGCCCTGAACCTTGAAACCTCAAAGGCAAACTGAAGTAAGAGAGAAACTAGAAAGAAAAAACAGAAGGGAGAGTAATAATATGATTGTAGAAGGGTGTTAGTCTTGTTAACTGGATAAGGAACAAAAACTTTGTTGAGAGCTAACTTGTTAACGCCACCATGTTAAAGCTGCCTTTTGGCATTATTCTTTTCAACTCAACTATTCCTCCATCACTATTTAAAAGTTTGTTTAAAATATTTCAAGGAGATTACTACTTCTCAGTTGTTTGGTAGCTCCCATCAGTAACAGGCCAGCCATTTCTGTCATGCTCTGGATCTCACAGTCCTATCAGAAACTTTCAGACAGTATGCTAAATTTATAGTCTTCTGGGACATAATGTCTCGTAACACAAATCTATCCAAGACAGGCTGGTTGTTTTTGTTCCAACAACCATTCCCCTTACTCTCACACAAGAGAAAACAGCAAGCCTCACTGAAATGTGTGTGAAGGACAGATTAGAGAAAGCTCTATATTTCCTGTCTTGGTCCTTCTGCTACAATACAGACTTAATCTTCTTCACATCTAAGTTCTGGATGAGGCAGTAACCATAGTAATTAAATGGAACTATGCATCACACTATTCCAGAAGGCAGATATATACTAAGAAAAACAAAACAAAACACTAAACAAACAAAAAAACACAACAACAAACCAGACCTCAAAAGCTGAGAAAACAATTTCGGAATACTCTCATCTCTTTAAAGCCCTTTCTCAGGGAAAAATACCATCCTTGTTTATAAGTAAACATGCCTAGCTTCTCAAATGAGTTCATGAGTCACACAATTTACTTTTTAAAATGATAGTTTATGACATGATTTTAAGAAAACATTATTATTGTTTTTAAAGTCAGAATAACAAGAAGACAATAATAAAATTTGCAAACTCCTTACAGTAAGTTATATTTGAAATATTTGAATCTAACTATTCAGTGTAATGACAATTCAAAATGGGAAAGGGATAGCAGAGGAGGGAGATAGAAATGTATAGCCTAATAAAAGAATTATAGGAGCAAATCACCTACACAACTATTTAAAATAAAATAAGGTGCCCTAATACTCACGTATTTTAATAGTAAATGGGCATAAGAACAAAGGCACTAAATTAGCTCTTTAGAATAATTTTAAAAGTTCAGCTCTGCAATTTCTGAGTACAATTATCAACAGCTTACATAGCAATTATTTACCCCATGCTTTGTACAGCACTAACAGGAGTACCTTCCCATACCTAAAGCACATGCCTTGATATGACTTGAGTCATACCGAAATTCCACACATTCCAACTAGACTCTCTTCCCCCAAAACATAGGGTACTTTGTAGAAGGCAAGCATCCCAGATCAAGTAAACCCCAAACACCAGCAAGCTGGTGCAAGTTCAGTCCAAACCAGTAATCATAAAATGCAACAGTTTATTGGAAAGAATGTTACCTCATCTTAAACAAGCCCACAGTGCGAAGAAACCAGGAGTGTCAGAGAATTCTAACAATGTTTGTCATGACCCCTGGAGGAAGTTAACTATGAATTCATCTGAGGAAAACAGGCCAAGAGAGAGGATCAATAAGTTAGTGGAGCAAGTACTGTAATTTCAAATGAAAGTTAAGGAGAAGAGGACTCTTTTTTTAGAAATTATCAAACTACCTAAGTTATGTATATTTATCACCTGGGGGTTTATCTCTTTTTTCTTTCTTTTTTTGTAAATGCATTCATCAGGGACCTGCTCTAACCCTGCCCTAAGGGCTGGGATAAGTTATCTTAGCATCTTAGTACAGGTGACTGAGAAAAATCAAGATATACTGGAGAGCTTTAGATGACTTGTAATGGCCTTTTTCTGGCTTGTGTGGCAACAAATGAGTCAGGTAATCTCTCATGGTTAAAGAAAGTTGAGGCCTTGATGTACATGGGTAGAAAAGGAGAAGGAATCTAAGTTTGGGGTAGAAAACTCACTCTGAAGCACGAATTAAATAATTACACCTTAAATGTCCCATTAAGCTTGATGTCTGAACAGAACAAAATAGTCAAAATAGTCTACTAACACCTTACCACATAAGGTTTCCTTCCACTGAAGTGACAAAAAATTTTTTCCTAGCTATCTGTGTTCAAATGCTTCATATTGTAATTCTATATCCTTAATCTCTTTTATTGCACTTTAATTGTAACTTAACAGCAGCTGTTCAGTTAAGTTGTTCATGGTGTTTACACGCATGTGTCCAGGTGTACTTATCCTTCCAGGAGAATGTGTAGCTGTGATAAGGGAGAATATGAAGAGAAGTCTGGATCTGAAACAAACCAAAATCAACAATAAAACCCCCAGAAACTGTGTCTGGCTGCTCTTCAGTACTAAGAGAAGGAAAAAAAAATTTAAAAGGAATCTGCTGTCCTAGGGCATATGGCAGCATGTGTATACAGGACTGCCCTCCCAGTTTTCCCATGGGATACATAATTCCATGATGCTTCACAAGCCAAAGAAATTTCTATTTTAACTCAGCTAATAGTTTACGTTCCAGAACCACAGTCTGTCGCAACAAACACTGTACAAACCCATATAATACTTTTCTACAGATAAGCCAAGTCTGTTTAGCAAAAGCTACAGAAAGAGTTAATCTGTTAGAAGCTCTCAGTGTAAGTAGTTAGTTCAGCTGTGAGTCAGCAGTGCCTGTCTGGAACTGCAAACAGGAGAAACTTTGACACAGATAGGCAGCTTCCAGCAACTCTCTTCCTTACCATCTCCTCCCCTCCCACTGCCACTCAGCTTGAATCTTCCTCATACCTTGAATTTGGCAAGTTGTCACAGAAGCAGTTTCACTGCACAAGATACGTTCTACAGCCGCTTTGGATTGTTCAAATGTTTAAGCAGATTGCAATCTCAACTGGCAGGTCATCTCTGAAATTTTTTAACATGTTTGAAACCGAGGACACAACAACAAAGATACTTAAGAAAGGAGTTTTAACAAGCTCAACAGTTTTCAACAGCTGTGCAACCTCCACTCCAAGATAACTGAGAAGTTCCCATTTGAAGGAAGACATTTATTAATTCAAAATGCATCAGCTAAATTTCTTAACAGCTCACTAAATTTCTTAGCAGCCCACTAAACCAAGTGTTCTTTTATGCTGTGACAGTTTGCAAATAACCGTATTTCAACAGCACTTTTCATTCCCATAATACTTTAATGAATGTACACATAAACAACACATAACAAAATACTGCAGCCTAGGAGAAAAGAGCTTTGTGCACCTCCTGTGTACCTTCAAAGATAAGGAATACTCAGATAATCTAGCTCAGGGACTTTGGACTTTATGCCTCGCCTGAAAAGCTGCCCCTCCAGCAGTAAAATTCCCACTATTGTGCTGAACCCTGATAAAGAATCGGCTCTGAAGAGACCCACCTAATGAGTCATTTCCGGGAATATCCTAATTTTCTTTGGCAAAAGAAATGGGCAGAGGTGCTCCTTTTCAAATACTTTTAAAGTACAACTCTATTTTACCTGTTCCAGTCAAGAAGATTTGCAGCCTACAATGATACCGCTTCAAAGCTGACTCCCAAAAAATAACATTACTTGGATAGAGGAAAACCAAAATACCAATTTTTAAACTTATCCAAACAACTGAATGCTGTAAAGACTTCCGTTCCTGTGCCAGAATATCCTTTCCTCTGACTAAAACAATACCATTCAAAGCGCTGCTACAAGTTTCATTTTTCTGAAAGGTTACTCTTATCTGTTCCCAGCACTAGTATCCTTTTCCCCATGGCATCAAAAATAAACTGCTTCTTCCCACTTCAGGATCCTTGATCATGCCATATTGACTAAGAGAAGAACCCTGTTTCCAGAAAACTCACAATGTCACCTTCATGTGGCTACCTGTCAGGTGCTGGAAACAAAGGCTCATATGGTTTTCCCATATTCCAGCTCCCTATCAGTTTCACTGCTATCTCGATTAAATACCATTTGAAATCTCTCCTTGCTTTCATAACCATGAAATGCCCGAGTCTACCAGTAGTTGAGATGTGCTGAGATCAGTCTACTTTACTGACTGACATTCCAATTTTCTTCTATTTACCATCACCACCTTTATCTCCATCTGTTGTATTTTATCTTAGAAGACGCAAACATTAAGGATTACAAGTTTTTTGCTCTGGTATTGCCATTTCTATCTTCACCATTCTTTGTAAATATAACTGCGATCACATAATGATGGTATAACATATATGAATGAGGAAACTCTTTTTAACCTCCTAAAAATCCAACACTTTGGGTTTAAGTTAATAAATTCTTCCAAATTGCAATACTGATACACCATTCAGAGAAAGGCATGGTCATTTTCTAGATATAAAGATCCAGCCATGTTAAATGAGGTACCCCTCCAATCCAAATTACTGTCCTTCAGTGCACATACTCTATAAGTCACTTTACCATAAGCATTATGTTTTGGCTATAAACTCAGAAGCTCCTCAGCATTTCTCATACGCTGTGTCATGCAACTCCATGATGTCGAACACTAAGACACACAGGACTCGACCATGCTCAAATCCACAGTACCCTGCAGGTGACAGCATGAATTCAGACTGCAGCAAGACCCCCATATTGCCAAGAGTTACCAAAATATACCCCCAAAGATGGAGTAAAGGGAGATCACCAAAAGGAATTCACAAACAGAAGCCACCGCTTAGCAAATGGTTTCATCACTCTCTCACAGGATGAGGCTGAACATGCAAAGGCTTTCATGGCAGCCTGGTGATCCTGAGCTTCAGACAGTTAACAGCCTTTCAAAGCCAGGAATTCTGGTCACTGAGAAGCCTTGTATTTTGCCACTATATTGTAAACCACTATATAGTTGCCCATAAGATACCTGCAAGTTGATAAACAAACACAGGCCGTTCTCACTCTAGGATCAGAAGGCCTACTGGGACACTTAGTTTTTAATTCTAGGTCTTGCTTCTCCTTCAAGGAAGTCTGAAAGAACCTTTCAGACATCTGCAGTGAGAAAGTTACTCACCCTTGGCAAGTGCAGACCAAGGTGACATAGAAAAATCTATAGATGGCTACAGTCTGAAGGTGAGCTAACACTTCCTTTGACTGTCTCAGTTTTGCACAACCCAGTCACCACAAAGTACAGGGAAGCTGTTTCTGGTATTCATCTAAAATAATCATATAAAGCATTTATCACTGGAGCTCTGTGGAACTTCCACAGCCACTAACATCAATCATTCCAATCTAACAGTGTAAATCCATTTTGTGAACTCTAGATCATTAGTTTTTCCTACAAAAAAACCATAGTAAGAAGCAATAAAAAGCAGACCTGTTATCAGAACATCTGCCATGACACCACCACTTGGTGAGGACACACTACATGAGACAAGAGCACACTGTACCACTTACCATTCTTCCTTTCACTGAGCGGGGGGAGGTTGGGGTTCCGGCCATGATGGAGGCTGAGGGTCAGCTCGGGCTGCAAGGAGAGCTCCTGCAGCTCATTGGCAACAGCTTCGCTCTGCGGGCTGGGGGCCGCTGAAAGGGACACCAGCACCGGCTCATCGTCATTTTCGCCAGCCCCTCCTCCGTCCAGCCCATTTCCAGCAATGACGGAAGGGGGCAGGCACACCACGCCGGAGAAATCCACTTTGGCTTTCGTGATGGCAACCTGCAAGACAAAACAGAAAAAAATAGACCATAAATCTCAGACAGTCTTAGCCATATGTCCAGTCCATCATGGTGTCTTCCATGCTATAGAGAAACATGTTGAGTTTGTGTGATCATCATCTGTTGAAATCCAAAAGCTACTCAACTCAAGAGTTCAAAAACTTCAATAAACCTCCAACAGAAACTACTGATGAAACTACAGATTATTGTAATTTTCTTAGAAAGTATGAGAACATTCTCAATTTTTGGTATTTTAGGAACTCAGTCTTGAGAAGACACAGATTGGTTCACTCCAGTGAAGTCAGCCTATTTGGAACCTTGCTGAACTCTTGACTACTGTCCTTCATATCAACAATAGTGTTTTAACAACAGTCTATTTGAAATCCAGCCAGGTAAAGGAATCCTTCATAATAAACCTGAAAGGACAGCTGAATACAACAAATGAGGATTTTCAGATAAAAATCAACTGCATGTCAAAAAATAATTCTCTTGTTCCATTCTGTCCTCCCCATTCACAATCAGTGAAAGTGAATAAAAGAAAAATATTCCACATAAACAAAAGAGCTTTCCTATCTTAAACCTCAGCTACAGTAACCAAAATGTGCAATATATAAAGGGCTTTAACAAAATAAGTAATTTTTAAATGTTTTATTATATTTCCATAATTCTTTAAATAAGTATTCAAAAGCCACTTCTATTTTCAAATTAAAATTCTTTTCTGTTCAGTAATTTAAACAGAAACAAACCAGCTGTAAGTCTCCAGTGAAATGGTTACTGTGTCAACATTTAAACAATAACGGACATTATACAAGGGCAATCATATTTGGTTTTGATTAATGAGGACGGAAGTCTCCTGCTTCTTAGCATACTGCTGTTTCAACTCTGAAGACTTGGCTGCACTGTTTTAATTTAGCAAGTAAAAGATACTTGCAGATGCTAACCTTCAACTTCAAAAAGATGCAGGTAAAGCAAAGTCAAAACCATCAGGATAATCCTCCAGAAACCAATCAAAAAGCATAAACTTGAAACAAGGATTTTAACAATACAGATTTTATTAAGTATTCCCCACTTAAAACTCATAATTAACCTGGATGAGTGTGACAACATCAACACATGATAGCTGACAAAGGAGCTCAAATAGTCACTTTCTCCACTTGCATACTTCAGTTGATAAGCATCATTTGTTCTGTAAAATCCAGAGCAAAGTTGTAAGTGGTACAAAAATTTGTTTCAAATTTTTTTTTCAGTGTATATTTAAGACAACAGTAAGAATTCACTGGTAATGAAAACATGTTATTTCATCCATGTTGTCATACATTCATTCCCAGGACCCTATGTCATGATCTGAAGAGAAGCAAAGAAAAGAAGGGTGGAGAAAAAAAATAGAAAACAACAAAAACCACCAACTGAAGTTGGTGCTTTTAAAACAAAACAAATGAGACTGAGCCAAACCTTACTGCCATATGAAGCATTTGCTTTTACTTCAGTTAAGATTTGGCTAGAAAGTGCCTACCCCTTCCTTAATATTTTTCCTGTCCAAGGCAAACATGAAATCATATCTATTTGAAAGCAAATTGTAACGGTAATCTGAAAAGAGAAGAAATTGGTATCATGCCCTTCTCTTAATAATGGATAGAGGAAACCTGAAAACACACACCCTTAAAGCACAGACTTAAAAGAACAGAGTTTGATACACCACAACAACCTCTGCAGAGGCTGGAAAGAGTTAAAACACAACCAATATAGTTGGCCTCAGGCCCTGTCCCTGTAGGATGGAAGACCTGTGGAAAGGGGCTAAACGGCAGAGTAATTGCCCAGTTAGGAGGCTGGCTGGTAAGGGCTGCTGTCACCACGTTAGAGGAGCCAAAGCCAACCTGCTTTATGGAAGGAGATGTACTGGAGACATTACATCTCTCCTAGTTCCACATGGTGGTCAGATCATGCGGAAGCACAAGTGCAGCCAGGCCTGAAATCACAAACAGGTGACAGACATGTCTAACACTCAACCCACAAGGATATGGAACAGCAGAATTCTCAACCTTCCCTCTTCGATCTACCCTGGAAAAGAAAGATCTTCCTCTTCTCAAACGGGAAGAAAAACCCTTGACATGTCTCAAATATGCAAGATCTACTTCAACTAGGTAAACAGCAAATGTCCTTAGGAACTTCAAACACACTGGATTTTCTTTTCAAGAGGAATTTATAACCTGCATGATGAACTAGGAAAATCACATTTCAAACACCACTTAAACAACAGTGCTGTAAAATAGAATTTATCTCCCTAGTCAGTGTATTGACATTAGCCAGACTACTGAAACGGTATCATTTACAGAGAAGCACAGTACCAAGCCACAGTAAAAGCAGTCCAGCAGAGTTGGAGTCCAGCTGGACTACAGCACAACAAGGAGAAAGAGACCCATGCTCACACACCCTTTTGCTATGTGACCTGGAGCAACACCACACCAAAGGGTGTTAATTGGTATTGAGATTATAAACCAGAGTTTCTCCATTAAATTGTCCAATGAAACTTCACCACAACATCTGGACTACTGCACCTGGATCTGCACATTTCCTAACTCATGCAGAAAAAGAGACAGATGGAAGGCATCTTAATCCTAGTTGGCATGTCAGTCAGTGTTTGTCCCACATCAAAGGAACACAGCTTAAGCAAACCTTGGCTTGACACTCATTCTTGCTCTGCCACTATGTCCTGAATTGTGCTGGAAGTGCTGCTTGTAGAGCCATACTGTGAACTGTATCAGAAAGCCGATTCAGCTGAAATGCAATT
Organism: Promerops cafer; assembly: GCA_013398275.1. NCBI lineage: Eukaryota > Metazoa > Chordata > Aves > Passeriformes > Nectariniidae > Promerops > Promerops cafer. Next base: position 109,601 of record VZSE01013747.1, read on the forward strand.
TTTTATCTGGATCAATTCCTCCATACAAGGCACAGTTGAACCAGCATGGTACAGTGGAACACCACCACAAAATGCAAAAAAAAAAAATCAGTCAGTCTGGACAACAATTCTGTTAGTCCAAGTAGGGCTGCAGCTCAAATGAAACAAAACTGGGATGAACAATTATGAACAATTAAAATGCATTTGGTAAGCCTGTTTTCTCCTTCCTCCACACCACCTCCCACTTCAGGCCAGCACAAGACTCTGCAATGACACACCATTTTTACACCATTACCCAGGTGTAAAAGCCAGTCTTCTGGTTCACACTCCAGCTAAGCTGGGTCCCTGGTGCAGCTCCCTGTGCAGCATCACCAGCGTTTGTGCCAGCACTTCACAAGGACAGAACCAGCTGCTACCATTAGTACATCCAAACATCCAGCCTCTTCCTAAGGGAAAGAGAACTCTTTTTCAGATCAGCACCAACTTTTGGTATGGAACACATCCCCACAATTAAAAAAAGAAAAAAGGCATCCAGTCCTCAAGACTACAATAAAAGCTATAATTGGATGAGTTAGATTTAAATGTTTTCAATTAAAAGTCTGATGAGGGCAGTGAGGGATTTGAAAGATGCTTTGAGGATTTATAAACATTCATGCTACAGTATTTGGAAGTCCTGTGAAAGACGTGGAATCCTTTTCTGCAAACCAACATAAGTCTGTTTCTAGACTTCCCAGACAGTTATACCACTCTATAACTGTCATTGTAGAATGATCAATCAGATAGCTATACACATTAATATCTAGAACCTAATTAAAATTTTACTATGTTTGTTTTCATGTCATATCCAGCCAGACTAGAATCTTTCCCATAAAGAGATGTGCCATGCCATGATCTTTAAGTGAGTCATCCAGAAGCTGATGGACAGTATTAAGAGCTAGTATTTTTTATCCTCTATAAGGGTTCAAGAGTAACCACCCTCAAGGATTTGTATCTGTTGCCTTACCAGGCAAAAGCTTTCTATCATGGCATTTTTCTACTTTTAGGCCAGCTGCTTCTGGGACAAGAGTGGCTGTGATACCACAGATGTTCTACAGCAGCAACATCAGCTTAAGCAACCTTTAAGTCCTCCACTGTCCAGCTGCTCACTTCTGCCCTACACTGCCCCTTCTTTGACTGGGGAATCTATTTAGCTGAAAAACAGACTTTTTTTTTCCTAGGTATTCAATAAAATCAGTTTCCTAGTCCATTACCAACTACACACATAGCTGTGTCACCATAGTGCATGCATCCATATCCAACACAAATGTTGGATAGATTAAATCATTTAATAACGTCTTAAGATGACTGCTACCAAAAGCAGCCATCCTGATTTCTCTGTTACTTCCTTGTGCTTTATTCTCCCTCAGGATAACCAAGTTTTTGTGTGGCTGGCTGGCAAGTCAGATCAGCAACAGATGCAGATTAAAACTAGTAGTGTGTGTATGTGTGTTATGACCAGGTCAACTTGAACACAGATTAGTTCCTTGATCTGGTTCAACCTGTGCTGGCTGACAGGAGGTGAGGAACGAGCAGGCTGGACTGCTCCTTTTGTTGGCAGTGCCAGTTCAGTGTCTAATCAGAGGATGTGGTTGTATGATACAGCTAAGTTGGTCTAAGCTGGTTCTTGCCAAAAGGGGAGGTCTTGGATGCATGCCTTTGTTGCTTCCCTGTGCCAACATTGGTGCTTTTCTGCCCTTACTGTGGGGTGATTAATTGAGCTAAAATGACAGGAGACTAACCCTAATCCCTCCTCCCCCTCCCTGTTTACTTTTCATTAGTTTACTGTTGGTCAGAGAGGTTTCCATACTGTATGTGTCTGTCTATTTTGTTTCCCTCTCACCTCACGGGCTTTGAGCTATCCTTCAGTGATCCTGGATGAGCAGCCTTAAGAGAAATTTCTCTAAGTAACTTTACCATATGGTAAATGTAAAGTGGAACACTGTTTTTACCAATGACTAAGCTAGTCAGGTTTCTTGTGTGTTTACTGTGATATGGTGTTGCAATGGCAAGAGGATGCACTTAAACAGCAACCATGTAAAACAAGCTTCAGAGCAGTTTAGTCTTTGTAGTTTGCAGGTCTGATAAAGGGAATATATTTCAGAAAATTCTTTATGGCTGTGGTTCTTGATCTTATACCTTGTGCAACACTGGCTCTGCCTTGTTTGTCTATCTGAAATTTAAGTGTTTAAATGCCTTCAGAAGTTAGAAATGGATAAAGATTAGTTACTATTTACAAGTAATGTCTACTGTTTCTCTTGAGCAGATCTGTTTCCTCCCAGATGTCATGGTTCATGCCTGTATTGTGGTGACAGTGATTTTGTGCTTTATAGCAACATAACTTAAAAACTCCTGGCTCCTGAGAGCATGCTATTGCCCCTGCATGATTTTGGAAATATTCACATACTCATGGTATAATTAAGATCTTGACAGTCAGTATTTAAATGAACCAAGGACTATCACCTTCCCTTACATGAAAACTCAATAACCAGAGTAAAACATAGAGGAATTTTAACTCAAAATTAAAACATAAAAGGAATTTTAAAATAAGTGAGTAAAAATCAGAGAAGCTCAGGGAAAAAAAACCCAAAACATATGTAATTTCCAAATCCAGAAAGGACACCTCTCTAAACAGCTTTCCCTTGTTTGCATTATAGGACTAAGTTGCCAGGGCAATAGCAATTTCTTACTGATTTAAGAATTGCTAAGCAACCTCCAGCACCTAACAGCAACAGCATGTGTGTGCAGCTGGGCTATTTTGAGTAGACAGGGTGTTTTTTTATTTTAAACTTAAGAGCAGCCTTCTGTTAAATTATGATGCCAGCTGAGATCAGCCAGCCAAGAGGCAATCTTGAGGCAAAGTGGCTTTAAGTGGACAAATCTTTGAAATGAGTGAGAAGACTGGAAGAGAATGCCATGACATGGCCAAAAGCAACTATATCCCCCGGGTCATCACAAATTAGAAGAATAACCCAGGAGAAGTGACGTTTACAGCAGGTGGAAGCAGAGGCACCACATTAGCTTGAGAAGTTACAACAATCAGAACAAGAGATATCTTTAGATATCAAAGTCACCAACAGGAAGACCTACACAGTTGTATTAAAAAAATTATTTCATTTCCTGTCAGTCAGCTTAACTTAGGCACACAACTGTTGGCAGAATTATTTCTCCAGTTAATTGAGAGCCAACATGATGACACTGTCCATAAAGAATATACAATAGAGTCAGCACTGAGGCAAACATGACAAAGACTGTATCCTGGAAGAGGTACAGTCCTGACGACTTCTTCAGGAACCATCTTAAGTTAAGAAACTCAACTATGCAGACCACTAAAAAGAGGCCACCTTAGATTATGGAGGTTTTTTTTAATACACACTTTCCACATGCATTTGATTTCTGCAAAATGAATCTGTCATCAGCTTCCTTCACTTCCACAGTAATTGGGAGCAGGGATGAGCAGAGGGGCAAAAGCAATCAAAAAGTAACCAAATTCATTCTGGATTAGAACCAGTGGTTTGGAGGTGTAAATTGTCCACTTTGCCATGATCACAAGCCACTACACTGCAAAGCCTGTATAATAAAGGCAAAGATTGCAACCCATGGGAATGAAGACACTGGTAAAACACAGATGAGTACAACTTTATCTGAGCTAAAGAACCCGAACCTGTATGCGTACTGTGCCAGTAACACTGCAGTAATAGAGGATATCTTTGAATCTTTCCCATCTCTCTCTGCTTCCACCTCCAGCAAATCTAGCAGTGCAAGAATCAAAATATGCCTGGGCCAGCAAGAAATGTTACCAGACAAAAGACAGGAACAGCTGTATAGAGATGTGAGGACTGGAGGGAGAAAAGATACGCATCTAGTGCAAAGCAATCAACTGCATCATTTGTGCTGTAGACAAACACAGCCTTGCACATGACTTTAACAACCACTAATCAATTATGGTATTTCTCAAGCCCTAAACATTTCCTTCATAAAACATTAACATTTGCTTCACTCCATCCAGCAGCGATAAAAAGTTTTTAAGAGGTCTTGAAAAATCATCATTAAACATTAATTTCTTAAAGCCACAAATAGCAAGCTAAGAAATGTAGTTTGACATTCCAGCTATTTTTTAAGAAATATTTTTCATTCTTCAATATGTATTTGGAGGAACTTTGTGGCTTTCAAGCTCATGGAACGTTGGGTACACAGAGAACTGATAATACCAAAGCTAGTTTTGAGATTAGCAATGATATTTAGAACAAACAATCCTTGCTGGAAAAAAAAATGAACTCTCCACCAATTTCTGAAGTTCTTACTTTAGTTCAAAGCATGAATGAGAATAACATCCTTCTAATTTCAGAGGATGTTAAGCCTCAAACTGGTGAAGTCCTTCATAGACACCTAATTCTCTCACCTCTCAGTATGTTGAATGAATGATCTAGTTTGGGAGACTAGAGATGATAGCTACCGAAGAAATAACAGATTTTCCTGAAGTTCAAAGAACAAAAGAGAGCAAAAAAAAAGTCACGTTCAGGTGTCGTGTCAGTGGGTACACTAATGTATTTCAGGCCTTGGTCACAATAGAGTTCAACATCATAATTAAAAGAAGGATTCAGCCTACTGCTATCAATCTGTTGGTTCCTGCTGCTTTCCTTTTGTCTGATCTAATGATTGTGCACCCATGGGGTGACTCAGGTCAGCCGAACCAGCAGACGATTCACTCTGCCAAACATCAGAAACCATTTTTTCCCGGATCAGTCGGCTGGCTGGCCATGCCCTGTGGCTGCACAATCACCAGCTCTGATGCAAAGGAAGAAGCAGGAGTGCAAGGCTGTGCAGACGTTTGACCTGCCTTTGCAAGAGCAGCACACTGAAAGAGCAACTTAACTGTAATGTCAAAGAGCACACTTAAATATCTAGCAGCAGTGCCAACTTAGGCAGCCTGCTACACATTCCCACTCTCATACCTTCCTCATTGTGAGACTGGCATAAATCTTACAGAGACAACATGTACTGGACCAGATGAAAAATAATCTAGAGAAAAACACTTCTTTCCAGGAGGATGTGTTCCCCAGAGTGGCTCACCATGGCCACAAAAACAGCTATGCCAGCAAAACAGAGGGAGCTGAGAAAAGGGGCAAGCTGTTTGAGCCTGCACTGCTGCCAAAGAAATGCATGATGAACTGCAGTGTGTTTAGAACAGGATTGCCTGCTTTCCACCACCTTCTGACTGGCTGGCTTCCTTGCAATCACTGTCTGATGCATCTTTTAAAATTTCCTTCATGTTAAAGGCAAAGCATTCCTTCTCACCCCATAGGGGCAAGTAGTGGAAGCAATGGATTCAGCCAGCAGCAAAGGCATGTGGCAGTGGATGCCAACAACCGATGAGAGCAGGGAGGCTACAGCAAACTAGAAAATGGAATGCTGATGATCTGCAGCCAGATGTGAGCTTTGACTTGGAAATCCACAGCTGAAAAGGTATAAAGGAACTCTTGTTGAATATGGATTTAGAGCTGGGATGAGAAAGTCATTGGATGAGAAAAGTATGGAAGTAAGGCCTCAGAAGAAACAATACACTTTCAGACAGAAGAATTGAAATTTGGGTCTAGAACTACATTACACAGGGCATAATAAAGTGGGGACTTAGGCAAAGCAGGAAAGACAGCTCAGGGAACAAATCTAGACTAAAATAAAGAAAATAAATTTTTAAATTTATAATTTTTTAACAGAAAAGGAAGAATTAAAACAAAGATAAAGTAGTTAAATTTCAGTCAGTTCAGTTCCTGGCACAAGCACTCATTGCAGCACATAGCAGCAGGCAAAACTGTAAAACTTTAGAATCTTAAGGATTTTTTGGCAAGGTTTTTTGGCAACTTACTTTTGTGTGTCTGATGAAGTAGTTTTACATTTTATCTAATTCAGTCTGATCATGGGCTGTGACTGAGATTGTATGTCCATATTGTATCACCACATCACAATTTTAAATTCTCGCCTTCTCTCCTTCAAGCAGTGACTCTGCAGCCATAGAGCAAGTCAATTCAGCTTGCTGTTCTGATGGAAAGCTACACCTTGAAATATGCTTGTTTTCCCATTGTGATAGCAATCTGAACCCTGCAACCAGAGATCCCTCAGATCTCATTAAAAACAAACAAAAAACCAAACAAAAACCCCTAAGCCAACAAAAAAGGAAAAAAGAAACAGGGAGCAAGACCCATTGAAATATGACAGCTTTCAATTACCTCATGTGAAGTACAGTGTGAAACTAAAGCCTGAAACAGAGTCTACAAGAAGTTCTCTAACTCCAGTCACATTCTTTAGTCATGACTGTATGAAATTGTCTATAAAAATTAAACCACTCTGAATTGGTTTTGTCTCTCCTACCCATCAACGGACACCGGGTGTGGAATTCAAATTTCTTTGCATTTATTGGCATCTTCTAATGCAGCTATCCAGCATGACATTCATCAAGTGGAAGGCCCAGCAATTGATTTACTAGATATTCTGTTCCCTTTTTCCCTTACAACAGCTGACTTTCCGCTCTTGGATTTCCCCACTACTGAAAATAGGTAAGAATTTTCTTCAGTGATTCATAGAGAAGCTAAGATCAATATTACTGTCTTGTTTAAGCTAACCAGTTTATTGAAAAGAAGTAGCAAGTACTCTCTAACATGGAAATCTAAACAACGTGAGTAAAGAACATGGTGTAGAGATGGGGGAATCAGAATTGCTGCTGTTCTTTGCCAATTCAAAGGATACCAAATTCAACTGCTTCTTTCTTTGAAACAAGTCTTACTAATTGCTCAGCAGCATAGAAAAGTGCACACATGTGCTGTTTATACTCTTGACACTATCAAGTCCTTGCTGCACAGCTGTCACACTAATACAAATTCAAAATATTTTACCTCTAAACAATACTATCCCTCACTTCTAGTGACTACAAGCAATTTTCAAGTCAAAACCTAAGAACAAAAGGTGCAGACTAAAGACAGAAAAAAGAACACAACACATACCTTACTCACAGATCCCAGGACAAACCCAGCTCACTTCCATGCCAGCAGCTCTCTCCCCAGTCACTGAAAGAGAAAACAGGACACAAATACTCAGAGATTTAAAAACAAACAACCAAACAAAACCAAACACAGCCCATTTTCTCCTTTAAGAGTAAGGAGCAAAGTCCTTTATCCAGGATTCTTTTTAAATAGAATCTTTAATTCATTTGGTACACACTACAGAAGAAGTTGGATTGAAACACTGTCAAGACTGCCACGCTGGTATACACAAACCATGCTACTAGCAGAGCAGAACTTTTATTTTAGGACTGCTGCTTTGTCAGTTCTGAAGAATGCATTGTTTGACAACTACTAAGGCAGAATATTCACCAAATCATATACTCAATTTTCTAGTTACTGAAATAATTCTTAAACGTTGGGTAGTAGAACTTGGAGACTGTTATAACTAGTTTATGACACCATGTTATCCATCCACACAAAAACAGGGAAAAGATAAAAGTACATTAAAGAGATCTGTCAAGACAGCAATGGGAATCCCAGTTTGGAGGAGGGGGAGAAGAACCATCCCACGCACCTTAAAAACTCATAAATGTACTGAAGTAACACTCCATTTTCTTTGGCAATACAGTTCTAAAAGGCATACACAGCAGTACCTAACTAGAAAATAATTACTTCTGAGGCTCTAGAAGATCGTTGTTTCAAATGGCAATAAAAACGGTCAGAAGTTGCCATACATTTACTCCTACTTCCTTAGCCACCTTTGAAAAAATATACACATCAAAGTTCCCACTCCATTTCCTCCTCCGAGCTTTTCAGACTTTAGGGCTTCCTAGACATCAGAAGCACAGAACTGCAGTCAAGATGCCATGATATTTTGTCAATAAGATAAAAAAGAAACAGGCACCTCCCCAAATACAAACTTCAGACCACATGGACTTTGGACATGAGTATTAACACAGTTCCACTGAAAAGGGAAAAAAAAAATTAAAAAAAGTATAAGCTATGTACTACTTCAACATCAGAAGGAATAAGATCAGTTAGACTGATTAGTCTCGACGCCTGGATAGTCAGCGTAACACAAAATGTGAGTTTTCTGATCCCCAACAAGTAGAAGAATTTTATTCTGTTTGGAAGGAGCTGTAGGCACTGAATTGCACATCTGCTTGGTCCACTTTCCTCCACTTAACTCCACTAATTTGAAGGAGAAGGGATTTACAATACTGCTACAAAAGGGAAAAAAACAAACAAGTAAGGACACCACTACTTCAGAAACTTCCCTTACAGAGAATGTTTCTATTTTTCTCTGAATAAAATGTGCCAGCACACATTAATCACGGCTCTATCACAGCATCAAGGAGTCATTCTGCTACCTCTCACAGTATTTGTCATCAAGTCAATATTTAAAATTACTTACAATTACTTAATTAATTTAATGTGAGAACCCATAATAAGTAATTATTTTTCTTTAATAAAGCAGTCAAACTGATATAACTGTAATTATAACACAATAATGATGCAAGACTACACAATGAAGTATATACTTACAATGTTCTTTTTACAGAGTTGCAGATCCTAGATTTCCTAACAGCAAGGCAAAAAGGCCTCAAGAAGTCAAGGAAAGTCTTCCACAAAGACAGCAAACAATTAACCACTGTTAAGAGTTTGCTATTCCAACATGATGGACAAGGTACCTGAGAATTTAACAAAACAATCTTGCTGGAACATTCTTCTTGACAGCATTAAGCACATAACATCACAATTTAGTTGTGATGATGTTGGTTCTTTAAATCACAAATTATAAGTGAATGAAATTTATCCATATATTAAATCTTGACTTCAATGCAAGTTTTTGGCATAGTTTGGTTTTGAGATGGATTTTTATTTTTTAGTTTGCTGTTGGTTTGGGATTTTTTTTCTTTTTTTTTTTGAGACTCGGGTATTCCTGAAACCACTTTTAACAACAGGGAAGTGTGGAGAAGTTAGAAATGCATTTCATTTGAAGATTTCTGCTGACCAATCCCTAACTTCCAGTAATCACGGTTCACAGAATATTATCTTCCAATTTAGGATTGCAACAGCACTGATAAAGCTGAACAATTACCATGCTGCTGCTGCATTTAGTTTCCAACACTTAAGATCAATGTTCTCCAGAGTCTCAGTTGAGTCAAGACAGGCCCAACAGTGGGTTTTTTCTTGATCCGCCTGTCCTGGTACAGGGAATCTGCTAATTTTCTACAGAAGTGAAACCCCATAACCAGTCAAAATAATCTCTGTATTTTCTTTAGTGCATTTTTTTTTTGCTTGCCTTAGTTTATTTATCTCTCCTGACTTTCAACACTTCCATTAGCCTTCTCAGGTGCCTAGAGATCTTTGCTCTCCCACTCAAAACTCATCCTCCCAGACATCAGACATTTTTCTTACTTTCTCTACTAAGAACTAAAGTTCTATTCCAGATACTCTGGCCAATAAAAGGTCAACTTTAAAACTTCCAGTCCCATTTGCCAACAAAGTTCCTGCTCAACCTGAGACAGTTAAAGTATTGCATCCTGCAATTTACTGCTTGGTCATCTGAACCCCAAACAGGAGGTAACTAGCTTGCAATAGGCATAAACAGCCATCAATATTTTTTGTAATATGTGTGTGCTATTAAGCTAAGAGATGCTGCAGGTATAAAACATTCCTATCATTATTCTTATTCACTCACTCCATGGAATTTCAATCCAGCTTTTAGACGAAACAACAGAAAACCCAGACACACCCTGCCTTCAAAATTAACAAGTCAAACTTCACAAATATTTAGCAGAACAGCCTTACAACTGTAATGAAAGACAAGCTCTTTACTGCTCCTTCTATGCTGCAGTGAGTGAGCAAAGATTAATCTGATAACTGAAACATTTTCTGGCAAAATTCCACAGTTAAACTGCTTTTGCTATTCTTTGCCCACAGCACAATCAAAACACTCCTCCAACACTCCTTCTTCCTCTCACTACAGTCAGGGCAGGCAGAACTCTACTGTCCTAGATTTTCTGAAGAAAAAATAGTGTCATCTCTCAGAAATGCAGAAGTCTCATCTTGCTGATAAACTTCTCCATCCTACGGAAAAGTTTATAAGTCAGTGTTTACACGTTCAAGCCAAATGGCTGCTATTCCAGTGATTACAATGGCTTATTGCCTTCACTGGTGACTTGAAATTTCAGCATGCCTGAACAACACAGAAACTCACTGACATGACTCGTAAGTCTGATCAGAACATGGCAATGCAGAATTCATATCCCACCCTTCCAACACCCAGACTGTCTCTCAGATGGAGGCTTTAAAAAGATTCAGACTCGAGTGATCCGCTCCTGTAAATCATGTCCAACAGGACATATGAGAGCAAATTTAGAGACAGTTATACTAGGCCTAACGTTAACATGGCCCTACCAGTCACTCCAAGAAAACTCTCATCTGGATGCAGGTCCATCATACACAGTGGAATAGAAATTAAGTTACAATGTACTCTGCTGGGAAATTTCTTATATTGCTATAAAAATCACAATGGAGGGCAAAATTAGTAATAATTAAAAAAAAAAATCATTCAAGTAGAGTCTTTTGATGTTTTTTTCCAAAAGTTTCTGCCTGAAGGAGGAAAAGCTGCCCTGTAATTGACAGAAAGTGAATCCTCTCTCATCTTTGCTCAGAGCTGTACCATCACACATACAAACAACTGCAGAGCAAATGAGTTCATCATAACATGGCTATGTAAAAGATGATCTCATCTGAGTAAGCCTAAACAGGGTGTCAGCCATATGGATCAGTCTGCAATGAAGATGTATCCTCAGTGCTCCACTAAACCACGGGAAGGGTAGGACTCAAGGAACCACACATCCCCTCCCTGGTGTGCCTATAACTAGTCGTAATTGCCATATATTACAGGAAACATTAATTTGAGGTTGAAACAATCTGTGATGTAGACTGTCCCAGACCAAAATTAATTTCACAAAACTAGACATATCATTTCAGTCTCCTGTTCCCCTAACATGAAGATACTCTGAAGATGACGTATAGTCAGCATATTTATTTACCTCACTAGAAGCTGGAAAAATAGGGGAGTTTCTGCACTGCTTTATGCCAGGGCCCCTGCACTGTGGTACATACACATTTCAATATGCACCCATGGCAAGCAGAGGCAACAGCAGCAGCAACTCCTGACCCTGTCCAGGAGAAAGTTTTTCTTTCAGTGCCAAAAAGCCAGCCCCCAGTGACCAGCTGTTAACAAATAAGGGCTGGCACACGCAGCAGCAGCTACCATGCTTCCTCTGCTGTACTCCACAAAAACTCTGCTTTTCTGGATCAGCAGGGCCCAAACAAGCTGAAAAAGGGCGAACAAGTTAATTAAGTAGGATAAGCAGAAGTAGTCGACACTGGTTTGTAGTAGGAGAGCAAAAGCAGATGGATGGCATGAGGTTAAGGTGCAGAAAATCTCCAATAAAAAGCTCAGCCTTTAGCTTTCAAGATTTAAAAAGACTTGTGACTCTGTGTTAAATCTCACCTGCTTGCAGAGATGTTATCAATAAGGCTGGGTGCCTAAATCCAAAATATTTCTTCGCACAAGAATAATGATGCTGCACACACACACACACACACAAGAAAATGGGGGAGGGAAATGGAAACAAATGCTGCACAAACTAAATTCATTACATCAGTTTCTGAAATATAAACCAAACTAATTTAAACAATTACATTACCTCACTAAGTGACAAATTCTAGGATTTATCTGTGTGGAAAATATGTGTCTTGAATAAAAAATAGGAAAGGATCAAAGGAAGTGAAATACCTAGCAGCCTTGTTTCTTCACATCTGAAAACAGAGTATCAGACTGAGGGCAGATTCCTGTACAAGCTGCATGCACTGTTTGCCCTCTGCAAGGACAACCCACATATAAAAACCTGAAGGCTCTGACTGACCAGTGTGGCACATCTAAGTCTGGTAATGAAAACTGTCCTCAGCCCAATGCCATTCATTTCCCCTGAAGCCACTTAACAGTGTTTGCACTCCAGAATGCATTCAAAGGTTGGAAGGTAAAACATACACATTAACCACACACACAGCATCCCTGAAGAACTGAACAGAGTATTTGATAAAGAAATTTGTTTCTGAATTCACACGAACTCATCCATTTCATCTGACACCCACACATAAAAGAAGAATCACAGGAACAGTTTTAAACCATAGTTCCTTTTAGCTGTAGCTCTTACTAATCCACTCCTCCACTCCAGCAATGCATTCCTGCAGCTCCCCCCCATTTTTTATTTGGGGGGTCTGAGGGGGAGAGGAATGGAACATGCCCAGATTAAAATCAGGTCTCTAGCCCAGCCTATCATGCAGCTCCACAGACCCCACATCACTGCTGAGGTGACAGCACATGGTGGGGAGGGGGAAAGAAAGGCAAATGGGAATATAAGCTGTTTAAGACAGCCCCACCAATGAAAGAAATGTCAGTGCAACCACATCCTCTGTTTGCAGTCTCAGTTCAGCAAATATGTCCAACAGGAAATAATTAGATTTGGCTTTCCCAGAGTAGGTGTCTGACAGTTTGAGACCGCTGAACAATTGCTTTTTCTGCTTCCTCTCCAACAGTTTCTCAGGAAAAGACATTGACCCTCGGGACACAACTGATTTAAAAAAAAAAAAAAAAACCCAACCAACTTTAAAGGAAGAGCTTTGTGTAACTGTAATATGACTTGCTAATTATTACCACTTTTTACATGGAGGAAATCAACTGTAATCCTCAAAAGGAATCTTAAGCAAATACTGAGTTATCAGTAAGTAAACAGACATTGAGATAGTCCAATTGTATTATCTATAGCACAGAAAGGATAGCTGAGTATAGGGAGTAAAGGCAGAATAGTGTTGGAGTTGCTATAAATTGTGCTTTTGAGGTAAAAAGCATATAAGGAGACACCCTGCAGATTCCAAATGAGTGCAACAATTAATCTTGTGATAATGTTTTGACACATCATAAGAATTTATCTGCTTTCTGCTCCAACATCCAAACCTTTTTTGTTCTGATATTTCTCTCTCTCTCTCTAGTACAGCTGCTATTTTCACCACCAAATACCATACAGGAATGTAATCATGTCTCAATAGTGAAGGAAAAGTAGGGACTGCTAGTATTATTGTTATTATCATCATATTAAATTAAAGGGTACTTTTATTGCCTGAATGTACATTTCACCTGGAGGTTCAAGGATGAAAGTCTGTGAAAAATGCTGCTGCTTTGCCATGCCAGTAGAAGTCAGTGTTACAAAAAGACATAAGCAAGCAAGCACTCCTCCTCAAACCTAAGAGTTTCCCATTATTTCATATTCAAGAGGAGGAAAAATTAAAGACTGCTTTTGGAAAAATGCCACATTCTCTTAGTTCTACGTCAAAATGTCTTCTGTGCTCCCTTTCTTTGCATTTTATTTCATGATCTCCTTGTTGCCTGAAGATTTGGGAGCCTTCTCCCATATGATGATAGGAGTGTATGGCCTTAATTAAACAGAAATTAAAGCTGCTTCCACAACTGTTGGAACCAGCGAACACAGCACTGCTCACATTTTGTGCAGAACAGTGTGATGCTCAAGAAGCTGTAACTGGCAATATTTCACTCTTTTCCTGAAATCACATTTGGTTTCTAAATTATAAGTGAGGAGGGACTGGAAAGGGCTCAGTAAGCCAATATCTGGTAATTAAGAAGGACAAATTCGCCTACTTGTGGAAAGCTTAAGGCATTTGCTTTTAGCCCGGAGTGTTTTTCTCCTTGCAGCAGAAAGCACAAATCTAAAGAACTGAAAAGGAGTTCACAGTCAGCTTCAGATCATACACTTATTTTAAATTCTATTATTAGATTCTACTTAATCACAACTATTAGATCACTCATTAAATCACTGCAGCAAACGGGAACAAATCGGTGTCCCTTTCATTTCATATTCAGTAATGACTGAAATATTTTTGGAAATACTTATGACGATCTAAAGGCATTACACTTCTACCAGTTCAACAGCATGGATTTTACAGAAATGTGTCTTTACAGAAATCTAGTGAGGGGTTTGTGCAAGCAGCAGATATATTTTAAAATCAGTGGTGGAAGTTCATTTGTATTTTTACCTGAAAACCAACACACAAGTGAAAAACACACTTCCAGTAAGACAGCTATGGCACAAATAGCCCTGGTGTCAAATAAAAATTTAAAATAAAGATAGAATGTTGGGATATACACATTCAGCCTAGAATAGCTATATTTTATATTTTCCAAATATTCAGAGCTGTGTCCTCAGATCCTACCAAGAAACAAAAGGCACATTTTGGGTTCCAAGACAGAGAAAAGAAGCTACAGAGTAAAGCAGAAACATTTTTAATATCTTCCAAATGTATTTTTCTATGGATGGTAGGTTAAAATGCACTTTCACAGCACAGGTCCTGATGTGGACAAACAATACCAGAAAGGAACTGCTATAAGCAGCAGCAAACCTGCAACCCTTTATTCAGCTCACTCAAGGCTCATTTTCTAAAACAGAACCACACAAAACCATATGAACACAAAGTTTGCATGATGCAGCATAAGGCTACACAGATCCAGATCATAAAGGTCTCAGGAGGATTATTTCCACTAACACACATAAAGAATTATCAGTTTTCATCCGTGATCAGGAGAGATGTGAAATTAAGAGTCCTCTTCGATACCAGATTTTACAGTCACACAGAGGAAGACAAACGGCTGGGACACGCGGATGTTACCTCAAATAAGGACCCAGCCACAGCATGGACAAGCATCTTCCCAGTGGGGAAAATCAACCCGCTCAAGGGAGCCCGGTGGGGGTGGCAGGACACGGAGGCGGCTGCTGCCCAAACCCTTGCGAGCCCCTGTCAGCACTGCCCGGCCTCGAACGCCGGAAAGAGCCCCCCAAACCCCCCCCACCGAGCCACGGAACGCCCGGGACCCTTCTCAGGGGAGAGAGCGGGGAGGGGCGCAGAGCGCTCCGGGGCAGCGGGGACACAGCGCGGGGGCTCCGGAGGGGGCGCAGCCGCCCCGCGCCCGCGGGGAGCGGCCATGCCCCAGCGCGGGGAGGCCCCTCGGGGCGGGCCCNCCGGCGCCTCGCAACCGCGGAAGCGCCCGCCCCCCGCAAGCCCCACCAATCAGAGCGCAGAGACGCCGGTGAGCGACACGAAAAGCAACCAATGGACCGCGAGCACCTGGGGAAGCTAACGGGAGCGAGGGGCGGGCGCAGCCTGACTGACGGGGCGAGCAGCCAATGGAAATGCAGAGATGAGGTCATCATGGGCGGGGCGGAGGGGCGGGTGCCTGCTGGGCGGGGAGGGGCGGGGCCTAGCCCTTAAAGGCGCAGCGCCGCCCTTGTGGGTGTGGGAGTGAGTTACACGAGGGGCGGTGGGAGCCGTGGAACGTCCCGTGCGTGCTGGCAGTTCCGGGAGTTTCGGGTTTAATGACCAGTCAGGAATATTTTCCTTCCTTTCTCCCATGTTTTCCCCCAGCACCGCCCACCCCTGATCCTTAGGACGGGAATCGGGGGTTCCCGGCAGAGGGTGGATCTTAAGTGCTGGACACTAAATGCAGCAGCGTGGTGATTGTTGAGCTTTATCGCCGGACTGTCGCAATCTTAAATCAGAAGATAATATTCAGTGAAGCAAATTTACTGGAAGTTAGGGATTGGCCAGCAGAAATCTTCAAATGAAATGCTTTTCTAACTCTTCCACACTTTCATGTGTGAAAAGCGGTTTCAGTGGTACCTGAGTCTCAAAATCCCAGAGCAGCCAACAACG
Organism: Promerops cafer; assembly: GCA_013398275.1. Classification (NCBI taxonomy): domain Eukaryota; kingdom Metazoa; phylum Chordata; class Aves; order Passeriformes; family Nectariniidae; genus Promerops; species Promerops cafer. The sequence continues at coordinate 125,416 of VZSE01013747.1, forward strand.
TGGACTGTGCTGCTATCACTGCCTGACCTGTGACTGAACTGGAGGATGCCTGGCAGGGTGGTCTGGTCCTTCTCTTGGAGAAACACAAAGCCTCTTGATGTGGTACAAAGCCAGGAAAATAAATGGTGCAAGTGGGTGAAATGTTCATAATGAAAACTCCGGTTAACCGTGGTGGGGTTGCGCAGAAAATTGAGGAATGATGGCATCCCTAAAGAGCAAGGCAGAGGACCGTAGCTGGGGTGTTCTAATGCCATTATAAATAGTCAGTGCACTTTACCTGCAGTGATGTTCTCACCCCTGCTTACTGCGTCTCAAAAGGACGTGAGTCATGACAGAGACTGTAACAATGCTCTGTGAAGGATTGTCTTGCACTGTGAAGCTGAAAAAGTTAGGATCACCTTTCAAAACAAAGAAAAGAGCGAGATATACAATAACAAATGATACAAAGACGGCGTCACGGGCCTTTCCTTATTCTCTCATGCAGTCAGAGAACTGGAGGACGTGATATAACTGCAAAGAAATGTATGTGAAGTAGCTTGGAAAAAATGTTTGCGCCGTGTACAATTAATCTGTGAACTTCGTGATAAGAAGCTTGATGGTACAAGTATGTTAAGAAGAACCAGATTCTTAGCCAGTTCCTGCCAGTCAGCCACTATCTTGCCCTGGTTTCCAATCCAGACATTTACAGCTTTTTGCTTTTCCTTCCCAGGGATCCAGTTCAGCTTTGGCTACACACATAAATCTTTGAAGTAACATAAGTCTTCTTCCTGCTGTTTGACAGGGTTAGCCCTCCAGAGGTAGTTTAGTGGAAGAATAGAGTCAAAACCACAAAACATTCCCATGCATGATGATAATTCTGGGAGTTTCAGGTTTAATGACAAGTCAGGAATATTCACCTTCCTTTCTCCCATGTTTTCTAACAGCTCTTTAGGGGTCTGAGACAAATACTCCAAGTGAAAAAGCATGGATGTCTTCCTGTTCTGCATTGCCAATTTTAGCAACAATGCTGCGTGGCTCATTCTTGAAATCATTTGTTTAGGAGACTTGTTAATAAATCAGTTTACAGAACAGGGGAGGACGGATGATGTGTGCAAGGGCTTATCACAAACTGATGGCAAAAGTCACAGTTCTGCCCATATTTCCAGTTCACAAGCTGAAGTCCTACTCACTGTATCTTCCTTCAAACAGATGAACATTTAAGAGATGGAACTGATTTACAAACTCTGCCTGTTACAGATTGTTTTCAGTAGGTTCTAGTATGCTTTTCTCAGTTTTCAAAGGTATTTACAGGCCTTGGTAAATATAAAGTAGGGGAAACCATAAAGAAATAATTCCACTTGTCCATAAAATCTTTCTGTCCTCACCAGGAACAGGGACAAGTGAAGAACACGTATTACATGTGAGCTGTATTTTTTGGTTTAGTTTTGAAGGCCTCATTATTTTCAGTAGCTTTCAATTTCCTTAAGACTCATAATGAATTAACTGAATCCACACTTTATTAACAAATGCATAAGAACATCTGCAGCATTAGTAAAGGCAGCAAATCAAGTCTGTTAAATTACTTCCATTGGATTTAATGTTAGATGAAAGTTTACACTGAACAAAGAAGGCACCAGTGCAGTATAACAGGATACAATAGAATTCAATACAGTTACAATGAGACTGTATATGTGCAGTTCTGAACTCAATTGCATAATTACAAATTCAAGTTATTTCTAGGTGCCTACCATGAACAACTAAGCTTGGGATCTTACACAGAAATATTTGATTTTCCTGACCTTAGTCATCATTGACTCAGCATTACATTCACTTTTGCATTTGGATTTCCTTTTTCTTTAAAGAAAAGCAGGAAAGAATGAAGGGGAAAAAAATCAAAAGAGAACAAAGTAAAGGGTATCCCTAAGAGTGTTTCTAAAGATACAGTTCTTAAAATGGCTCAATGTGGTGCTTAACATCTAAAGATGACTGCTTAAAACCACAAACTATTACAGAAACCTTAATGTCCCAACAACTCAGAACATGCCTAACAGTGCCTCAGCATTAGGCTGATGGACAAATCATCTCCTGATGGAGCAAGAACCTTGTTGGCACCAATAACTTGTCCAGCTTCGTTTTTGGGGGAGTAATGAATTCTGCTGTCTTGGCTTCTGACTGGTTACATGCATCTTAGCAGCTCAGCAAGATCCCAGGTTTTCCAGTGGTTGGCACAGACCACAGCAGCAGGTGCTCACGTGTGTGTGTACCCACAAGCAAGAGTGTGCAGGGACTTCCCAGGGCTCTGGGGAAGATCCTTCCAGAGGCAGCTGGCCAAACAGGGATGATTGCCAGCCCTGTGCTCAGCAGAGCCTGCACACCAGCTGCTGTGACCAGCTGCCCCTGCAAGACCTGTGCTCAAGGGAAGCCAGCCCTGCAGTGCCTCTGCCCCAGCACCTCTGGTGAGCGCTTGCATGTAGATGGATTCTGCTGAGCCATAATTGCCTGGATCAGGGCTGCAGGAGCCCTTACAGCAGACCGAGCACTGTCCATCACTTGATCAGCTCAGCTTCCCTGTCTGGCCTCGAGCCAGAGCCTGCAATTCCCTCACACACTGCAGGGCAGAGGTTGAAAAGGAGGGTGGGCCAGACGACGTTGGCCAAGGAAAGGAATAGGAGGATGCAGAAGTACTGGAGTTCAGGCACGTGTTTGGGTATGCAGGAGGAGGAGTAGGCTGTGGACACTGAGGATTGGGCCCCTAATGGAAAGCAGAGGGCTGTGGATGGTCCAGCTCTGAGCAGGCAGCTGCTGCAACCCCCCACGGGGGTGCCACTGTCCTGCTGTGTTGGGAGTTCTTGTCAGAGCTTTAACTGGAAGAGTTGACTTCAGGGTTGCATTGTAAAACTAGGAGGAGGTGGTGTGTTCTCAGCCTTATTTAATCAAGTCCTGACAAGCAAGAGACAGCTGGGAAAAGTGCCTAACAAGATTCCTTGCCTTCAGTGAGGCCAGTTGCTTTCACTTTTTAAATTGAACCCTACTCTTTGCACGGTTTCATTCTTTGTTTCCATGACCTGCACAGCAATGGTTGATTTCTGTCCTATAATCCCTACAGTTTAAGTGTCTCTTGAGAAAGGAGTTGGACAAGGACATAAACATCTTAGAGAGGTAGTTTAATGACTGTTCAAAATGTTAGAGACACTCATTTTCCTGTCTTACTAAGGATTTTCTGTTTTGAAATGGGTCAGCCGTTTCAGTTTGGTAAACACCAATGTATTTCTATTAATCTAAGTTTTGCTGGGCAAGGAATCTACCTTCCTGTGTGCCCTTTACACAAAAAGAGGATTTTGTCTGCTCAGCTGCTCAAAGAAAGAGTAACATACGGGAAAAACAGAGCAAAGGAAACTGAAATTCTTTTTTAAAGTATGTCCTTTAGGCAAATATCAAGCATGAGAATTTGCAATAAAGAAATTGTTTGGGGAAGTGTAAGTGCTCATAAAAAAGTGTCTGGACTAGTATCAGAGTTGAGGGTTAATAATTACTGTCTTCTATCAAAGAATACATTAATCATTAACTTGAGGCTGTGACTTCCAAGTTGCGACCCACACAGATAGAAAAGCATTTACCTTAGTAAATAACACAGTTTACAAACTCATCGGTTCAAAAGTGCAGGGATGAAGCTACATTGTGGTTTATGAGAAGAGGTAAAGGTTGGCCATCGTCTTTTGGCTCGAGAGGACTGGAACAGACACCAACTCGTTCTGGGGCTTTGTAGTATTTCCCTGCTTCCCTTAGATGGAGCCAAACTCACATCGTCTGGCTGCCTGTGACTCACCAGTGGTGCATGTAAGTTGCCCAAAATCAGAGAACTATGCAATAGGAGACTTTGTAATGGGTCCCTCAGCCCCATTTCCTGCCCGTTCCCCTAGACTGACTTCCTAATACTGGTTCATTGCCTCCCAGATCTGTTCCCACAGTGCCACGGCGACAGACAGTGACACACAAATGCACTCATCTGACAGTGACCTTCCCTTTCAGCTTGAGCGGGAATGTTTTTTCAGATGTTAGAAATATTACCTTTCTAACCACACATGATATCACAGCTTTTGCTACTGGTCTAAGCATCTGCACATTGAATGGATAAGGCATTAGGAGGCATCTTTTGGAAGCTTTTTCCTTCCATGTCACACTGTGATCTTGGGCAAAATTCTGATCTACCAGGTCTTGTGACTCTGGCCTCCCACTTCAAGATGTTTGGGATCTATATGATTGCAGTGCAATGACTTGTAATAGAAAGTAGGAACTCCAGAGAACAGAGAGGAGTAATCTAGAGTCTCTGTCACCTGTGAAGTGATAGCTAAATTGCAGCAATTTAATCAAAAAGCTGCATAAGGAAGACAGACACAGCTGTCAACAAAACACAGATAAAAGAATTACAGGGTAAGGAGTGAGCATTTCCAGTCTTTGGGAGTAAGAAGACAGTTACTCTCCTGACAGCAACTTAACATTCTTTCCTCAATTCAAGAGCCAAGAAAGGCATCTTCACATCTGTGTTTAGAAGAGTGCAAAGCCACTCATGTCCCAGTAAGGGGCAAGAGTAAATATTTCCACACTGATTTTACTTACCTGGCAACAGATGTCACTACACTGGATTTGAAAGTGCTGTGGAAACATCTGAGGCAACTTAGAGCGCCCTTTTTCTAGCCTTTTATTTTCAAGCAAAACCACAAAACATAATTTTCTCAAAAGACCATTACATTTAAAGGGTCTGTCTTGTTATCCTGCCATTTAGTGTTCAGACTAAATCATGATGAATCCAAACATGGAGACTGTATGTTGGTATGTCAGTAATATTCCAGTCTCCTGTCAGGGAGACTATCCACATGCCCACCTGTTGTGCAGCTCACTGCAGAAAAGATCTGCATACAGTTTTATATCCCTGTCATTCTACACCTATCATGGCATTTGCAGAAATCATTTTATGCCTTCTACAGAGGCATATGGAGTGCAGCAAGAGGCTGTGACAACCAAACAGTTGAGAAAGCTGGGAAAGGTTTTCTGGTGCCAGACCAGTCTTTTGGATGGAGCCTCCTTTTCCAGAGGCTTGCTGGAAGGAGATGCTGGAGCCCACTCTGGTTTGGCATATCCTCATCAGGGCTGTAATACTTCCCAGCTGCTGTTCTGACTCCAGGGTCTGCTCTCGAAGGAGTTGTGTTCTCCATCTTTCATCGCCAGAGAAGTGCAGCTGGAGGATTTGGTAAGAGGAGATTTGATCCCCACAAAACCCTGGGGGTTCCCCAGAGTGGTGAGTAATCAGCATGGGGAGAGGAAGTGTGTGACACTCTCATCTTTACTTCGTTTAGATGTTTCCCATGAAGCATCAAGAGGATCTTTGGATTTCTCTTTGCAAAGCCCAGGTCTGATTTCAGCTGCGATGTCACCCTGCAAGAGCTGACTCATCCAGCAGGGCTGCGGTTCCAAGGAACACATGCAGAGGCTGGGAAAGTTCAGAGCTATTTTCAGAGCTTGGGGGAGTTGCACTGTGGGGTCCCACTCTCTGGAAGAGGTGCTGGACAGAGAGTGTGCTGTCCAAGAGGCTCAGTCAGTAAAACTGGACACTGCCATGACCTCACAGGCTTCAAAGCAAACAGACAGCAAAGGCAGAAAATAGTAGAGGAAAATCATCACCATCCACTGGGAAAGAGTTCCTTTGGCACTTTGATCTGACCAATCACCTTCGCATGGCTTAGCTGCATTAAATAGTCTCTGGAGCAGGATTTTGGCAGTGCCCAGACAAAGATGGACCAAAGGGAAATTGTGCAATACAATGGCAGAGTATGCTGATCTTCACCAAAATGAGTGCAGCCTCATCTTCTGCCTCAGCTTACCTTCATCTGTTTACCTCAACCCAAGTAACACGCCTGCTATTTCCAAAATTCTCCCTAGCCTGGGTAAGGCTTGTTAACATAACATTCAGCCTTCCAGGCTTAATAACAAGATTTACAATTGTGATACGAAACATTTTAAAATGTGATTTAATATATATATTAAAAACAGTGGAAGGAAAAGCTCTGGAGGGAAATTAGAGTATTCTGATTTATGCTTGAGAAAAGAGGGATCAAATGGAAGGGAAGAAAAAAAGAACTAGTGCTTAATGCTGTCTGGGGAACACAGCAGCAGCCTCTCTCAGACAGGCCTGATGTTCCTACGAAATAGCCAATCCAGGAATGAGCGTTCCAGATAAACAAAGAGGCACAAACTCAGGAAGTAGGAATGAAATTCAAGTGGAGCTGCTTTCCACTTTCCCCTGTCCCTGCTGCAGCACAGCGCTGAAACTGGGCAGATGAATTTGCTCCCAAAGAAAGATATCCTTGTGTGGCAGAGTTGCCTGTCAGGCACCAAAAGCTCCTCCAGCTGCTGGCAACGTTGCAAGAGCGACGGGCTCCTGGCCAAGGCTCTCGTGATGGAGCCCACGCAAACCAGGGAAGTGCCTGGGGGCGGTTTGTTAGCACTGGGACTGCTCGGCATCTTGGATACCAACACTCCTCTGCTCCTTCTGCTCCCGGGGAGCCATTTGTCAGAGTTAAATCTCTAGTTAAAGGGGCCGATGATAAAGCATTCTCACAGGGTCGGTTTCTCCAGAAATGTGCGTGATGCCGGTATGTAATGTCAGGAGGCAGCTTTGCCTGAAATATCAGGGGCATCTCATTTCAAAAAAAGGGTACTGGAGAAAGGATGTAGGTTGGAATTGAAGGACAGATATGATTAAAAGGAGGAAGATATTGCTATGCTGAAGCCCCCTGTGATTATTTAGTTTACAGGGAGATATTCAGAAAAGGGAACATAATGGAAAAGCAAAAAATACTGAGGTCTGTAAAGGTGTTTTACAGTGCCCTGGTTGCTCCTATACTGAATGAGGATGCAGTGAACCCAAAAAGGATGTATTTTGAAGTGGGTAACAGGAGACACGTTTATTACAGAATAAAGTTGGGTATGTACAGGAAGTGTATTATTTACTACAGAATAATGTTATTTGTCAGACTTGCAGACCATCATTGAGAACAAGAGTCAGCTTAAGTCTTAAGTAGGATTAGAGAGGGGAAAAAAGAGGATAATCAGAGGTTGTTACTTTTATTCTCTCTTTCATGTTTGAGGGATAAAATCCTACTAGCTTCAGGGCACAGAGCAAGCTCAGAAAGCCCATGACTAGAAATAACTTCTTCTGTAGGCAAATTATCCTGTTCTTCTCTTGAACTTTTCTGGGAATAATCTTCTGCTGGTTTCTGTCACAGATAGATAGTAGCCTGCAGGGGTAATTTTTTCAGTATGTTTTTTACTGCTGGGGTGTGTTAGTAAAGGTACGAGCTGGAATTTCAAAGACTGTTTTCAGGCCACTTTCATTGGCAGAAGAACACTATGTGACAGATGAAGACTCAGGCCAAGTGACTGACATGTTTTTTCAACAACTTGATTCTCTCCCAAACATAAGAAAAAAATATAATAAATCTGTATTTTGTGACTATGCTTCTTTTTTTCACAGTAACCTAGTCTTCAGAGAATCTCCTAGGTTAGTATTTTCCAGCTCTGTATCTTGAGCACCATCTATTTCCTGGACATTGTCTGCATCTCTATTACTGTTTCTGCTGTAGAGAAGAAATCCAACCTTCTCTGTTGCCACTATGTTCCAGACTTCTAAATCTTTGAAATCTGTCAACGTGTTGGCAATGGGCTCTGGCATGTTGAGAGACCCTATGTTTGCCCCCCCTGCTGTGGATGTCAGCAGTTCTCCAGCGCCCCTATTCTCACTGCTGCATACACAGACTGATGTTTAGCCACTGTTTACCAATTTTCTCCCTAAAATGTTGCAAGTCCTTTCTTGCTGACTTGATAATTTGCCTTCTGTGGGCACATTACCCTGGTTTGGCTCCACAGCAGGCTTATCCTGATGATGTCAGAGGTTGTGACAGTCACTGTCCCTACTCTGGCTGTGTCCTGTAGTGACCTGCACTTATCACGTGCAAATATTCTGAAAGATCAAGTCTCGTCTGCCCCAGCAAAGTGCCCAGCTGAGGGTGAAGTGAGCTACACGATTGCTCTAAGTCTGGTCTTCTCTATCTGCACGGTGTCACTTGCTGCCGTGGGTATACACACCCTCTGATCCTCATCTGCTCTCACACCTGAAAGATGCACTTCATCCTGGGCTGTGCACTGAGCTGGCTCGTCCCTCTCTGTTCCTGGTGGGGCGTGAGAGCTGTCACTGGGTCTCTCTGTCAGGTCAGCTGCCCAAGACAGGCAGGGACTGACCGCACATTTGCCAAGAGGCAGATAGCAAGCCAAAAAGTAAAAGTATTTGATCTAAAGGGGATCTAAAAAGGTGCCTAGAGTCCAGAAAGACTTCAAAAGGACGTTTGATTTTCCCTGGTGAGTCCATGCTTTAAAACGTTTAAACAAATCCAATGTATAATTTGGTCGAATGACAAGAATATGTAGAGAAGAGAATGGTGATAATAACTCATGAAGCTTTGGAGGATATAAATGTCAAGGAAGGAGGAGTAGTTATCGTGGTACTAGTGTGATAGCCAGGAGCACCTAAGTGAATTTGAGAAAAGGAAAATTTTGGCTCAGTACAAGGAACAAAAATATAAACTAAATAAAGCGACCTAAAATAAGTAACTGTACAAAGCCTAAGAAACCAAACAAACCCTTTCCTCCAAGCAGTTATTTTGGAAGAGAAAAAGTACCAGATACTGAGTTCTTAGCATGCTTCAGTCTTGTTGTGGGTTTTTGTATGGAAGCCACTTAAAAAGTTACAGTGATGGTGGCTGCCTAAAATGGAAAGAGCCAACAATAATCGCTGTTTGATTTGAACAATCCCCAAAAGGGAGAGGATGAAATCCCTCAGAAGCAGTAAATTAAAACTGAGCAGAACCCTGGCACGTAAAGTAAATGACGCATACAGTGAATGGCACAATCTTCTGTTGGGCACTGCACATAGAGGACAGACACATCATGATTTTCCGTGTCTAAAATAAAAAGCCTATAAAAAGTACTTCTTCCCATTATGGAGACAAATACATTTGACAAGAGTGATTTGTCTTCTTATTACAGAATTTATGCTTTTTTTTTTTTTTTGTGCCCTTTCCCTGGTGAGCTTTAAGTGCAGAGAAAACAAAGGTGTCTGATCTGGATAAGAGTCTGGCACAGATGAGGGGTCTGAAACTGGGACAATATCACTGCTTTTCACATCAACAGTGCTCTCTCTTCACTGGCGTGTTCCTGAGGTTTAGAGGATGTGATAAAGCATATTCAGTCCAAGTGGAGGAAATGTTAAAACTTCAGACATAAATAGACATGGTCTTTAAATTTAGGCACTGTGTTATAAAATTGTAGCAGGAGCTAAACCAAATGTTTGAAGATGTGGAAATTTAAGGTCAGGCTAATGGTCAAAACCAAAGATCAAAGTTGATCTTCCCAGACAGACTATTCTATTTTATCAATGAAGGGGTTTTTTTAAATGAAGGCTAGAAATATCTGTGCAGCCATATTGATGGCTGTGCTTTGATGGATGAGTAGCAAAACAAGGCTGGTCACTAGATCAGTGGGACAGATGCAGCAAAGGAGAGCATCCTCTTCAGCTTCATGAAGCACTGACTTCTGCGCCAGCAGGGAGGCAAAGAGCTGCTGCACCAACTTCACAGTCCATCAACCACTGGCATTTTCAGTGCATACCAAACCCCAGATCAAATAACTCTGCTGTTAGATCACACTAAAGTGCTCCACTGCTTATTTCTCTCCGTCACATCCCAGTTACCAGGCTGCAGGGGCACCGGTGAAAGTGGCATGTGGAAGCTTCAATTATATAAACTCTGGGTTTTGAAACAAACAAACCTGCAATGAATGAGCACTCGTTGTTCCCTTGTTCTGTGTTTATGCTTTGGTGAAGAAGGCGTAGGGTTCCTGCTGTAAAGTGGGATGACAAGTTTAAAAGGACACGGGCACAGTGCCAGGCAGCAAGACCCTGCATCATTCCACAGTGCCCGGCCCCAGCAGGGCCAGGCTGTGCAGAGCCACCACTCTTCAAATTCCTGCCACCCTGGTTCCCGGGATGAAGGCATCCAGCCCAGGCATCCAGCTCAGTACTCGCCTCTCTGCTGGCTCCTGGCCCGGGATGGCTAATGATTGCTGGTAGGAAGGAGGCAGGAGACAGGAATGTGTTGCCATCATGGCACACTCCATTCCCCTCCATGGTTTTGAGCTCTTGGACATTTTGTTTCAAGGATAGCCCTCTCCGGATGTTTTCATTTTCGTGTACTTGCAGATGTGACTCCCTGCCAAGTGATGTGCCTTTTTTTATCTGGGAAAATCCTTGGTGCGTTTTACGAGACGGACATACGAGGCCCAGGATCTACCAGCACGTACAAACGCCTGCAATCTTTCTTCAGACAAAGCCTGCGGGCCGGATTTTTGCCATCCCCCCCGAGACAGCAGAGCGCAGTGCTCGCGGCGGCGCCCGGGTGTTGTTTGCGGCAGAGGCTCCGGCTGGCCCCGCGCGGCGAGGGAGACGTGCCGGGACTGCTCTGCCCGCGCCCGGCACGGCAGCCCCGGGCTGGCAGCACGGCTGCTCTGCTGGAGAGGCTCTGGACTGCTTCACCGCTGTAGGGTGCGGGGATGAACTGCGCTCACCCCTCCGATGGTAAAGCACGCAGAGGCAGGTTAAATCTCCTCTCTTGTTTAGCCACCTACTCATGCCATGCTGGCCCTCCCAAGCCCCATCATTCTCTCTTTTCAGATCCTGTTTATTAACCTCTTCTCCCAGATATCTACCACTGATTTTTTTCCCCTATTATAGGTGCTGATTTTTGTTTAAACCCTTTCACCTGCTCTACTAATGTACACCCAAATCCCACACTTGAACACAAATACTGAAACCCCTGAACATACTAGGGACAATGTCTCCCTAACATTATTATCATTACTAATATAACAGCATGTAATAATTACAGTAATATATAAAACAAGTAAAATAATGCCAGTTACATACTAGTATCCTACAACTGGGAGGAACAATTCCCAGGAATGCTCTATTCTGTTCAAGGATGGCACATACTCTGGGGACATAGCCTGCCTGTGCTGAAGGAAATGTAGGAACCAAAACAGCATCGCTCTTTGTTTTCATTTAATGGCTTCTAATCTCAACAGGCGTGGAGCAGAGGGTAACAGAAAGACTAACTTTATGTCTGAAGTCAGGGCATAGCTGTGGTAGAAAATCTTAGTCAAAGAGGACATGGTTTTCTTGTTATGCTAATAAAGTTTGTTTCTCTTAGGTATGGAGAAATGACTGTCTTGTTTTAGCTGAAATTTTCCTTAGACAGTACGGGTCACGCACAGACACCCAACATAGAAACCTTCTGCCCACACCACTAGTCAACACTATCAATAACTGAAATCAGACTCGGTAAGGGGAAGGGTCAGGTAAGCTCAGCCATTAGCATTTTCCTCCCTGTGCCTCTCATAATCATATGTGGCCTTGTTCCTCTTGCTGGCTCAGCAGTTTTACAGCTAGGTGAGCCACTGGAGGAGCCACATACATGTACCTTCAGAAAGCTGCAATATTCAGCTATTGTTTTCGTTTTATGGCAGATGAAGCAATGTGAAAGGACAAGGTATATCCAGCAGGATGATGTGTGGTATGGAAGAAGAACACCTGCAACCTCTCTGAGCAGCCACCTCCTTTATTGCTGCTAGTGATGTGTCCATAACACCAATGAATCAATAGTGGTATTTGTGCTTGCCACTGAAAATATGATCATGGAAGTAGCTGGACAAAGCCTAGGTCAGAATCAGCAGGAACAAATGTGACAGTGTCCTTTCTTGCTGTTCAGATATCCATATCCTGAGAAAACCCTGCACTGTCCAAAATAATGGAAGTGTTCTTATATTTGCCAGCTCACGAGCTGTTTTATTACTGATATCAAGAGGGAAAACACAGGTGTAATGAGGTCAGACCATCTCAGTCCCTGCTTATTTGTGTTTTGGATTGCTGTGAGCAGAGCTCCATAACCCTATGATGCAAACAAGGGGGTGTCCCTGGCAGCAGAGTCCCCTCTGTTGAGGAAGGGCAGGCACAGGGGGTCATCAGGGGGAAAAGACCAAGTGCCACGGCTTTATTCCTACAGCCCATGCAGTTTAACTCTGGACAGAAGTCTGAGGCCACCATCTCCTGATTCAGGTTTCTCTGTAGCAATGCTTGTGCTCATGGAGCCATTGCTTCCCCCTTACATCTCCAGCCATTCCTTCCTTCAGCTGCACCTCAGCACAACCACCTCCTCCACAGCACCACGATGGGTTATAGAGCCAAGGGTTGAACCCCAACAGAGAACTGATCCAGGCTAAAACCCCAATGTAGTAGGATAAGAAGGCAGCCAGATCTCTTTAAATGGCAGTTGCCACAAAAAGCCCTTCAGGAAAACGCAGCCCCTGGGTTCAGATGGCAGCCATGAGCAGGACCAGCCCTCCCTGGGCATGGATGTGTGAGCCATGGAGAAACCTGTGGTTTTGCCCCACTTGGATCCACAGATTAGGCCTGCTTCTGTGTTCAGAGATAATTTTCACATGGAAAAATGAAGGCAGGTGCCTTTCTGACCCTACTTTTCTCACTACTCAAAAATTTTAAAAAATAAAAAAAGTGGTTCCTACCTTCAAATTTTTTCTTCTCTGTCAGAAATCCAGGTCTCAGCAAGCTGGCTTCCTTGAAAGCTTCTGGTGATAAAGCAGAAGCAGTTGTGTGAGCTACCAGCTGCAGCAACTTCCAGGGAAAATCTGAGGGAGGGGAAATGAGTTCATTGAGACCACCTGGAGCTCTGTGTGCCACCAAAGAGGACCAACAGGGCAGAAAGCAGCAGTGAAAGGTCAAGTTTTCAAGGTAAATATGGAAACAGTCACTGCACAGGATTTCTCTAGTAAATTCACTTTGCAAATACAAAATCTCCCAGAAGTGAGTTTTATCCACAGTGCTACGCCCTAATTAAACCTCTCCAGCAAATCACAACCCCAGACCCCAATTCTACTTGCAGTTCAGCTTCCTCTTACACGGCTTCTGGGCTTCCCAGTGATGCCATAGCTGGGATACCCCACCCTTCAGAGCCTCCTGTGGCCCAAGCTCTGCTTACTCACTTGGTGAAATGAGGTTGTCCTTTTGAAGTTCACCACTCACTTCAACCACAGCCCTGAAAGAGCTGCTCCCATGTAGCTGAACCCCAGGCAGATATTGTTGCTAAATAGCTGGTGATAGTCAGAGCTCAGTTAAAAAGCAAGAGGCATTGTAAAAGCATGAGTGCAAGATTTCATGGTGAAAAGGAACAGTTAATTGAGCCTTAGGCACAACATGTCTCTCTTACACTTAATTTAACACTCATTCTGACAGCACCTGGTGATACAAACCTTTTATCTGCTGGCTACAGCCTCTCCTACAGCAGTGACTCAGCTGACCCTTTCCTACAAGCCTTGGGTGGGAAACTGTCCAAGAGGTCCTGGTAAAGTTCAGTCCTCTTAGATGCAGAAATTTGTTACCTCTCTAGGAACGATTGCATCAAGCAAAGCCCAGGAAGAGCCGGTCCCAGTCATTCCTTGTTTGGGAAGAGGAGAAGCACTACTTCAGGCCTAAGCTTGCTTCCTCATGGCCAGGAAAACACCTCTCTGCTATTCTTGCCTCTCCTCCCAGTCCTGTGTCTCCTTGTCCTTGCTGTTTTATTATGTTAGCAATACTTGAGGAATTGCATTTGCTACTCCATTTCTGTTGGATGGGGGTAGGGGAAAACAGAGCTGCAAAGGCTTTATGATGTTGCTGTTCATCAGTCTGTTCATGCAAGTAGGAAGTTTGGTTGGTGATTTTGAAAATATTAATGTTTCCTGGCCTTCCACCCAGTATTATGGTCCCCCGGCCTCTCCATCCTGGCAAGAGGGCTCTGCCACTGAGAGAAGCCACCCCATGGTGCCACCCATGGCAACATTGCTGTCTGCTCCCACAGAGAACCAATCTGAGTAGGTAGCATTTAGAAAAACATGATATTAAGCAGAGCTTTAAAAAAAAACAAAACAGGAAAGCTTCTTCATCAGCTCTGCTCTGTGCCAGTGCATTAAATGCTACAGTGACGATTAAGCCAGGGTGAGAGTCCAATTTATTCCCATCCTTGCATTGCCCCTACCCCGACTCTGCCTGGCTGCTGGCCAGGTGACACAAAGCACTCAAGCAGGGGTCTGTTGGGGAGACAAGGAGGACTCAAAAAATTGAGGTGCACAAGGGCCCGGAGGGAGAAGGGGACTCTGGAGAGCTGGCTGGAAGTGGTGCTCCCAGGACTGGCCAGCTGCCAGCAGTGGCTGAAGCTACACAGAGCATTTCAGGCTTAAGAAGTCAAGGGAAAACTGTCAGGGAGCCCAAGAGCAGGGATGGCCAGTGACTGTTCACAGCCCAGTCTGAAGCTCATAGGAAGGTGAGTTTAGGAGCAGAGGGAATTGAGGTGACCCTCTGCAGCTACCCCAAGTCACACATTCCCATTTTCACCCTGAGCAGTCACGCAGGGCTGGTTTTGGTCCTGACTCAGCCACTTTGCTCCAAACAGGAAACTAAGAAATGTGTTTATGTCTTCCTCAAGAGGAAAATAAAACAAAAACAGAGCAAAAGCCTTCACTTGGGATTACAGGAATGAAAGATGGGCAACGGGAAACACTATTTCCAGTGCTGGGAAATGCAGTTGTTATGTCAACCAGCTGCTGTTGGCAGTCCCACATGGCATGATAAATGGAACTGGGCTTGGTGTGGAAGCCATCTGGCCTGCACCAGCCAAATCCTTATGGGAAGAGATGAAAGCTAGAGGACGAGTTTGTCCTCACCCAAATGTGGGTGGCTTTGGAGAACCTCAGCTATCAGTAACCCAAGTTTGTTGTGGGTTGGATGCTGTGAGCCACCAGCACTCCGAACCCACCCACATGGTTTGCCCTTGAGGACAGCAAGAGATTTCAAGGGAAACCTTTTCCTTTCAAGGGTGATCTCTTCCTTTCACAGAATGCAAAACCAACGTCCTGTTCAGCTCAGTCTAAGATACAATCAGGGAGCAAAAAAAAGGAAGTAAATGAGCTGGAAGAGTTGAGTGTCCCAAAAGCCCTGGGTGTGCCCTTGTGCTCACTGGGAGTTTCCCCTCACCTGACGCAAATGAAGAAAAGCCACTGAGAAACCACATGGACTCCTTGAACCACATCTGTGCCAGCTACGTGCCTGATGGAACCACCACCTCATTGACCTCTTCCAGTGACAGAGGGCTGAAAATCCCAGTGGGCACCTTTGCTCAAAAACAGGCATCATAAACACATTGGCTGTGACATTTTGTACCAGAAATAGTGTGGCCAGCAGGACCACTGTGATGATCTTCTCCCCATACTCAGCATTGGTGAGGCCACACTTTGAATCCTGTGCTCAGTTTTGGGCCCCTCACTGCAATAAAGGCATTGAGGTGCTGGAGCATGCCCAGGGAAGGGCAGTGGTGAAGGGTCTGGAACACAAATCTTATGGGGACCAGCTGAAGGAGCTGGGCTTGTTTAGCCTGAAGGAAGCTCAGGGAGACCTTATCACTCTATAAACTACCTGACAGGAGGTTGCAGCAAGGTGAGAGTCAGCCTCTTCTCCCAAGTGACACAAGACAGGACAAGTGGAAACAGCTTCAAGTTGTGCCAGAGGAGGTTTTGATTGGATACTCATAAAAATTTCTTCACCAAAATGGTTGTCTAGCTGTTGGAGAGGCAGTCCAGGGAAGTGGTGAGGTCACCGTCCATGCATGTATTTAAAAGATGTGTAAGATGGCACTTAAGGACATGGTTTAGTGGTGGACTTGGCAGTGCTGTGTCAAAAATTGGACTCAATAATCCAAAGGTCTTTTCCAACATCAATTATTCTGTGAT
Source organism: Promerops cafer (assembly GCA_013398275.1). Lineage (NCBI taxonomy): Eukaryota > Metazoa > Chordata > Aves > Passeriformes > Nectariniidae > Promerops > Promerops cafer. Next base: position 141,337 of record VZSE01013747.1, read on the forward strand.
TCCATGATATTATTCTTTGCAGCCCAGAGAATATGTAGATGGTGACTCCCCTGTTGCAGTGCTGGCAGGTCTGCAGGACAAAGTGCTGATTTCTGTATCCCAAAGGACATTTGAAGAAGCCAAAGCTGCAAGTTTTGTTGCAAAAGTAACCTTAAATAATAACACTCTTGCAGGGACCTCACACACTGTCTGAGCGGAGGCTTACATCCTTGTTTTAGAAAAGCAGTCTTTTCAGACAGGTGAACAACCACCTTTCCCTTCAGTTATAAATAGATTTTCTTAATAAAATTATGAGCTTGTCCCTATTTTAGGGGCTAGTCAGACCATTTGATTGCTCAAAATTGGATGAGAAGGGCTGTCTGATGCACTGGAAGCAAATATGCCAAGCAGAGTGGTTTGAGAGCCGAAATAGCAACTTAGCCCCTTTTTAAAGGTTGGTGACAGTATCTGATGCAGTGGTGACAATGTGCCTTTAAAATACAGAGGACAATTATTGTGTCCTTCTGTCCACGCCTCTGTTTGCCAGCCTTCCAACCCAGCCCTTTCCAGGAGACAGGGGAAAGGCAAAGCCCACAGCAATTGATTTAATTGGCTTCACTGCCCTGTAATTTTTATCCTCTGCTGTACAGATGGCATTTTGTTTACAAGCTCCTGTGTTCAATACAAATTAACAATGTTTAAAAGGGACAGGAATATTGCTCTCAGATGTACTAGATCTTGGCCCTCCCCATAAACTCTAATTTCCATGGATTAAGTTGTTTAGAAATCTGTGGATGTAATTAATAACAGCCAAAGGGCAGTAGTATTTAAGCAAAGAACAATAAGTAAATTCTGTGTGAAATAAGCTTAAATTTTATTGTTAAAAAGATGATTTAAACAAATGTATTCAACTTCATCAGTGAACTAATGGCTAAAATTACCAATGAATAAAATAAAGAACCCTGAAAAACTCTCTCTGCTATTGTCTAGCTACTCCAAGGAGGTTTTGTTGTCCCATGGCAGCTGCCCCAGTACAGCAGAAAAAATAAACTGGTTTTGGCCAGCAGGTCCCCTCCAGCACGCTGGCTCGTAGCTGCTCCCAGAGGAGCTGAGGGAGCAGAGGGGAGGCAAAGGAGCAGAAGCTTGGCTCCTGGAGCACTTCAACCACCCCAGTCCTGGAGAAAAGAAGGCTCTGGGGAAACCTTATTGCAGCCTTTCAGTGTGTGAAGTAAGCCTTGAAGTAAGATGAGGACAAACTTTTTATCGGGGCCTGTTGGGATAGAACAAGGGATAAACTGGAGGATCAACTTTGATTAGTGATAAGGTAGAAATTTTTTACAGTGAGAGTGGTGAAACACTGGAACAGGTTGCCCAGAGAGGTGATAGATGCCCCATCCCTGGAAGCATTCAAGGTCAAGCTGGATGGGACAGAACAAACTGGTGCAGTTGAAGGTGTCTCTGCTCATTTCAGGGAGGTTGAACTAGTTCATTTTTAAAGGCCCCTTCCAACCCAAAACATTCTATGATTCTATGATTTGAACATCCCAGAGATTTTGGAAATTCACAGAGAAATCAAAGTGCAGTACTCACTTCCTGTAAGGACCCCTAAATCAGGAAAAGGGTCCCAGCACAGAGGCAGTCCCAGCTGGCACTGCAGCCTGAGCTCCTGACAAGGATAGCTGAATCAGCACAAAATTAGCTGAGTGAGAGAAAGTGAGGGAGTGGAAAAATAGGGGAGATTAATGAGAAGAGCAGGAGAGAAGAAATCCCTGCCACAGGTCCTCAAAGCACCTCTTCTGAAGAGCTCTGTAGGCTCTCACCCACCTGCCCTCAGGTGTGTACTCACAATGAGAAGTGATGCATTCTACAAAAACATGACTTTCTTTCTTTCTTTCTTGTCTCTAACTCTTGGCCTGGTGCCTTCTTCACCAACAGCTTTTGTGCACAAAGGATGTCTGACACCTGCTGAAATGGAGCCAGACTTCTCTTTAAGCACATCCTTCTCCATGGCTGCAGGGCTGCTGGCACACTGAGGGGGTGAAGCTGCCAATTGCCCAAGAGATCAGAATTTCAGCACAAAGCAGAATTAGTCGGAAGGTGGGTTGGGATGGAGGCAGGAGGAAGCAAAGCCATATGGGCGTGAAATGCTGGAGGCGGTGAATGATGGTGAGGATGGGTGAAGAGGGCTTTTGTTATTAAGCACAACTGAAAGAGAGAGAGAGGCACCTGTCCCTGAACTTCAGAGCCCGGAACCAGGAGCCCATCCATTTGCACCTGTAACCCATCTGCACTTCTCTGGGCCACGGGTGGATGTGCATGTCCGTGGTGTCAGATTCCAAACTTGAAAATAACCGGTGCCCCTCGGGAGCAGCCAACCAGACAGAAACACCGTAGGCAGGGGCACCAGGCTGTCGAGCACAGAGGAGCTGGGAACTGATGACAACTACGCAGGCATGAGGTGGATGGAAAGTCCACCAGGAGCAAGGTCAGGAAGGGAAAGGAAGGAAAGGATACTCACTTAAGACTCCAGCGCAGTATTTTTGAGGGCGATCACAAAGCCAGTCGAGGAGGCTGGGATGCTACTGGACCAGTGCACAGGAAGAAAATGATGATGATGATGATGATGATGATGACGACGACGACAATAATGCCAGCCTCCAAGTCTCTGCAGGGCCTCTGAGGTGAGAGGCAGGAGCTGGCAGGTGATGGCAGCAGCAGACAGGCTGCAGTACAAGCAGGGGACAGAAATGGCAGCAGGTTTGGCCACTGATGAGCTGCCTGCTCACCTTGAAGGCAACACAGTGTGCCACTTCTACCCAGCCCTTCTCTTCTGGGAGGTTCCCAGCTCAGCCTGGCACTCACCCCTACCTGTGAAGGAAGGAGTGTCACTGCTGAATTTTTGATGGTGACATTAGAAATCAGTCTCTAGAAAGGCTGCTTTAGTTGCCTTCCACTTCTTTTATTTTTCTGCATGTTTTAATGTTTCTAGGAAGATTTACGTTAGTTTCGCTTGTTTGGGGGTTTTTGTTTTATTATTTTGGTTTGGGGGTTTTTTCATTTTGGGGGCTGTTTAGTCTTTTTTTTTTTTTTTTTTTACACTTGGGTAAAGAAAGTAAGAGCTGTGAAAAGAAAGGCCCTGAAAAAAGGCAGATGTATCAGCAGCAGAATAGCCTTTGGCTCTCCCTGCTGTGGGGTTTTCAGCCCCTCATGGACACATCTGCCTGTAGGAGAGGAAAAGAATTAAAGAATAACATGACTTAACCTGAACAGCACACGTGGGCTTGCCTGTTCCTGCAATTACTCAGGAAATTAATTTTGATAACTGCTCCTGAATACCTTCCTGTGCAAACAAAACCTGGCTGGATTTCTTTCCTCTTCTATCACTGGAGAATCCCAGAGGGGATACTGAGAGGCCCTGAAAGTGTATTATGAAACCACCGTGAGACAGGAACCTTCACATAAGGAAGAACTGGATCCTTGCCCATCCCAGCCAGGAACACCAGAAACTGCTCTGTCTGGATGTACTTTGGCTCACGGGGATGTAGTGACAGCTTCTCCCACTCTGCCTTGGTGAAGTGGTCTAAATTGTGAAGGGAGGTGCAAATTGTGCGTGTGTGACTCGGCACAGAAATCCGATATTTCAAAACTGCTTAAACTACCCAGCGTGGATTTTGTATCAGTGATCTATACACATTCCTTAATATGAGGATTTCTTGTATCAGTGACCTAAATATGCTACCTGACACGAGATGTGTAGCTGCTGTCTGATTTCAATTCAGAGACCTGCCCGAGAATTAAATCAGAACAAGAGGTATTTGCTTTGAAAAATCAAGCCTGATCCCACAACTTTTCACAATCAGCATCACAAATTGGAGCCATCCAGTACTTTTCACCAAACAGCCCAAATTTCACAAGACTAGCTCCCACTCCAGACAAGAACTCCAAGCTCTTTTGAGTATTACAGAAGAAGCCACAGATTTATTTTTCTTTTGTTTTCAGATGCACATATGAAGTTTTAGAATTCAACCACTGACCCACACTAAGAGTTTTCAGATGTTTCTGGCTGTGGCCCATCTTAGGGGCAATGCTTGCCTGACAGCAGTGGAAGGGGGCAGGAGAGGTGATCGTTCCCTTCCCTTCAGGACAGGGAGCCACTAAACTCCCACCTGCAGGCAACCTGTTCCCATTTTACCACAGACTGCCCAGGTCACCCGCCCCAGCTTAGCCTGGGAGGAAGGGAAATGCATTCAATGTGGGACATGAAACATTGGTAGTGAGCACAGGGAGGCAGCAAATGAAAACTGTCCATCAGCTGCTCATGTGAGTGCTCGGAAGCCTGAGCTTGTTCCCTGGCTGCACACAGTGGGGTGTTCCCTTTGCTACCCTGGAACATATTCTCTCGCCTTGGGAAAAGCAGTAGGGAACACTCTGCTGAGCACTCTTGGGCCAAAGTTGCTCTTTGATTCATCCCACTTGACTTATAAAATATCCATCTAAATGATGCAGCTCCCTTGAGTGCTGTGACAGTCCAGATAAGGACAACCACAGGAAAAAAGCCCAAATATTTTTATCTCCCGTGGTTTTTGGGGGTTTTTTTTAATGAATCCACTATGAAAAAGGACAAAGAAAAAGATTACTCATTTTCTGTAAAACTACTAATTCTCTCCTGAAGAGAATTAGTTCATCCAGTTGACTTCCCTTCATCCCAGCCTCGTGTCCTATGACTGAAAAGCAGAGAAAAATTGCAGCCCTATTTTGCACATGTAACTCCAGCCATTCAGAATGAACCCGTTTTCCCACTATCTGTGTTTTCTCCCTTTTTCTGCCTAATATCAGTCCTAGCAAAGTGACACATGGGAAAGTAAACCAGAACTTCACAACTGCTTTCCCTAGCAAAATATTTAAAGCGTAAAATTCCCACCTATTACCACAACAGGAAGGCATTTGTACAGTGAAGGTGGAAAGAGGAAAGGAAGCCCTTCCTTCCTTTTCTGTTTGCATGTTTTTAAAAGATCAACACTAGAGAGAAGTATAAAATAATGGCTTAATAGAGACCATCCTCATTCCTGCCAGATCTTTTCTTGGTAAAAGAGCTAGGAGGGTGATCTCTAATGTCTTCGGCGTGACTATTGTGCCAAACTTGCCTTTCCAGGATTCCTCTACTGAAACAACTGTGAGTTCAAACCATACTTACATTTCTTACATTTTTTTTATGTATATTCCGTAGGAGTGATCACTGCAATGACAGAAAATACAAACTCACCATAAGATGCAGCACCACACCAAGGACAATCAGGAGGGGACCAGGAGAAAGGCAGCTTTCATATTCCCATGCTTTTTGGCTTCTCTTACCAGACTCCTTGCAAGACAGGGCAGGAATAAATCATTATCAGTGATAAATGTGCTGGTATGGTGCAGCTTCCTGTCCAGAAGCAGCTGATTGCTTCAAACAACTCATCCTGGCTAATCAAGGCAGAAGTCAGAGGGGGAATTCCTGTGCTTACTACATCTCTGGGCAGAGCTGTTGAGGTTCAGGAGGTCTCCAAAAACATCCCCCACCAGCTGAAAGGTCTCAGCACACTTCCCCAGCCACAAGTTGCATCGTGGCCGAGAGAAGAAAGATGTTAAACTTCTGTCCTGGGTCATTCAAAGCCTCTCCTGGTGATAACCCAGGGCTTTTCTAAGCACCTCCACCTGTGGTTAGAAAGAACAGGAGATGTGCTGGGTTCATATTTCTCATTGTGTGCTTAGTGAGCGAGGGGACTTTCTGCAGCTGTGTCTAGATTGGAGAATTGAATCATAGAATTGTTTAGGTTGGAAAAGGCCTCTAAGATCATTGAGTCCAAACATTAGCCCAGCATTGCCAAGGCCACCAATAAGCAATGTCCCCAGGTGCCACATCTACACATTTTTTTGAAAACTTCCAGGGTTAGTGATTTCAACACATCCCTGGGAAGTCTGTTGCAATACTTGACCACTCTTTCAGTGAAGAAATTTTTCCAATATCAAATCTAAACCTGCCCTGGTGCAACTTGACACCATTTCCTCTTGTCAGTTGTTACCTGGGAGAAGAGACCAGTGCCCACCTGTACACAACCTCCTTTCAGGTAACTGTATTATCAGTAGGGACTACCAGGGCAGACAGGGTGCTGAAAGCAAACTTGATCTGTAAGCTCTCTGAGACAGACCTTGTTTGCCTTATAACCTGCCCTGAACTTGATTTGGCCGGGTCTCTGCAAGATGATGGTGCTGTGTCAGCAGTGATCACTCCAAAAGTCAGCACTGAGCCAGCTTACTTTTGCATTAAAAACAGGTCACATGCACATGGCATTTGCATTAACCCCAAAGCACTGAACAAGGAAATTACTTTCATAAAGGTCTCTCCTCACAAGAAGGGTGTCAGATGTTATCCCCGTTTTACAGATGAAACAAACAGAAAGACCACAATTTGCTGTAAAATCAAGCACATGTTCCCTTTTCTCCTCAGCATGAGACACCTGAGGAAGGTTTACAACATGATCTAAACCACACTAAGACAGCTGGAAGATCACATACCCCACGCTGTTGAGTTTGCTGGCCCCCAGACCGTCTTGAGGAGCTACTCATGGTCTCCTCACATGGAGCAAACTGCACTGTATGCCCCGTGCCACATTTTGGAGGGATGAGTGGATGTTGGACAACGCCTGCACCCATTAAACCACATGGCCCAGATTGCACACAGCCACCAGTCACTTACTGGCACCCATCACCCTCATGCCACAGGCCACAGCTTCTGCCATCCCCTGCCAAGGGCATTTGGATGTCATTTAGTGTGCATTAGAAAGACGAGCTTCACAATCAGGTGTCATATCATACATCACATTAGCTGCTCCAGCAGCTAGGAGGGGACAGTCAAGATTCATTAATGCTGTTTTAACATTAATTATGTTTGTAGAGCAGTGCTGCAAAGGAGCCTTTTGACAAGCATGTCCCTCCTCGGCTACATCATTTTCCCCTTCCTTTGTCTTCCAGAACCACACACTTCTTTCCATTAAGAGAAAATGACAGAGCATTACAATCTGTCAGGACAGAAAAAAGCAGTTCAAGGTCATTGTGTTGTTCACTTTGACTTTCCCTCCCCATTTCTTCCAATGTATAGAATATCCAATCACTGCCCTGTGGAAACTAACCTGAATTCCTCTCTGAAAGCAACCGGAGAGGTGGCTTCCTGCAACACTTCTTGTTGCAAAGTGTCTTTTCTTAACACAGTGCTTTGAAGTCTTTGTCACCTCAAACAGAGGAAGTCAGCAACTACAGGCACTCTACAAACCATACAGGCTTCCACAACTGATAAGTGTGTTTTCCACAGAGATCAGCCACGTTCTCTCATTCACCTTTGACCTTCTAATGCAACTGGAAAGTAATTCCTGAGGAAAAAAGGAGGAGTATATATAGGCAGGAGGAGAGCTGGGGGGAAGTTGCATCTGGGCAGAGGAAGGATGGCTCAAGACTCAGGTCATTGGCAGGGACTCAGTTGTACAAACCAGAAAGCAGAGACTGAAATCATGGATTTTGGCAGCACCTTGAAATTATTTGGTGATATCTTTAAGCCAAATGCTAGCAAGAAACACGGGCAAAATGCCAACAACCACACACAGCAACATCTACATTTGTCACCCTAAGTAATTCACTTTGTCTCACAGAATCATGTCAAATCTATGAAATAAACATGACAATGGCAGGTTTTGGTGTTGGTGGCAGCAATATGGAAATATCATCCCACCACATCCCTGGGGTTGCCTGAGTTCAGACAACCTTTTGCGACAATCACGTTACAAATTCTTCCTTTTTGCAACTTAATTTTTCCATTTCATGTAACTCCACGGGTTTCACTTTCCCCTCTGATATGTCTTTCACTGAAACCCACCACTTGGCTACTTCTTTTTCTTCCCACCAAACAGTCTCTCACTTTGATTCAACATACATTTTTCAAACTAGAATTATTTTTTTTTTGCCCAGCAGCATTCAAGGCAATAGGCAGCACATTCAATTCATTAATGTTCTGACATGGCAACAAACAAAAATTTGCCTGTATTGAAACAAAGGCCTGAGATTCACCTAGGGTTTTAATTCACTGTAATGCTATAATGACACCAAGGAAAAAATTTACCCTCATCAATGTGTACCAGCAGCATTGGACGCACACAGCATAGGCCAAGAGCAAGCACCCATCACCACCCAGCAAGAAAATACAACTTTGCTACACAGAACGCCATTGACCCTCTCCTCCTTCCCAGCTTCTGGCGTGCCCTCTCTCCAGGCAAAAGTTCCAAATCTTCCGATTGTGATTTGATTTCTTTTGGGTCACAGAAAAGTCCCTCTGCTTGGGTTCCTGGCAGCGAGGGAGAGCGAGGCAGGGCAGCGGGCCTTGGCTGCCACCTCCTGGTGTCTGACCGCCTTCTTCGCTGGACACACACCAAACCCCATCGAAAACAGAACATACCAAAAATACAAATAATAACCGGCACTGCCCTCCAGCTCCTCGAGTTAAGCCCCTTCTAACTCCGCAGGAATAAAACAAACTTATCATGGAGAAAGGGAATGAGATAGATTGCCGAGCTTCAGGGTGCTGAGCTTCACAAATTAATACAGTTTTTTATGTATATGAATATGCATATGTTCATAGTTTTTAAAAATATGAAAGCTTGTGACACACTACAGGAATAGTTAACATCTTGCACACAGGAGCTACAAGGCTTCCATGAATGTTTCTTCTTCAGCTTCAGAAAAAACTTACATGTATTTGTTCCAGAAAAAAGCAACGAAGAAATAAATCCTACTAATTCTGTCTCCATTTTTTTGTCCTCTTCCCTGCTTATGAGGAAAACAGAAATTTTTCCCATTTTATCCTCCAAACACTAAATATATCCACTAAACACAATATTTCAGTTTTCTTGGAACACTCTGCTTTATTGTTGATATATACTTTGAGAGTTTTGAAAGCATCATATGAAATTTCCAACATGTATCTTTCAAAATATTATGGAAAGACTAAGATAAAAGGTTGTCATGTGAAAAAAATACAAAACCCTCATACATTGCCTTCTGTAATCCTGGGAATTTCAAAACCAGAAAACAGTGGTGTCAAAGTATTCTTGATTCATGGCCACAAAGCAAGCCTAGGAGAAATAATTCAAAATAAATGAAGACATTTATTTTGTATGCAGCAGGTGACTCTGAGGCTTGAGACTGCATGGACATGTGCATGAGAAAAGATAATGAGAAAAATCCATCAAATTAGTTTTCTCACATCAGCATTCATGAAAGACAGCACTTCATAAAACCTTCACATCAACAAGTCACCATGACTCAAGGACATTAAAAGAACAATGAACTTCCCAAAACAACAGGACAAAGGATTTTTTTTTTTCTCAAAACAGCAACTCTGGTCCTTGATGTGCTATCACTCAGCTGAGACAATGAAACAGTTAGGGGAGGCCCTATCACATCTCAAATTCACCCAGACATGCTGAAATCTCCTGCCCATCACAGATGGAGGTCAGAAAGGCCAAGCCAAGAATTGTAAACTGAAAACTTTCAGCAAGGAATCCACAGCAGAGCCAGCCAAAGCCTGGCTGGCATTTGTCTCTAATTCAAAATAAATCCTATCGGGGAAAAAACCCCAACCTCATCCTCCATATGTGGATGTAAGAGTAGAGAAGAGATTAGCTGTTACTAAGAATAGGACCGACGTGCGCTGTGACGACAGCTGGATAACAGGCACTAACAATTGCAATCCCCCCGTCGAACTGAGCACTGGCTGCAGTCAGAAAAATGTGTTTTCCTATGGATAAACCTGGGCTGAGCCCAGGCCCCTTCTCCATACATATCCCTGAGTCCAGCACGTGTGAATCAATCTGGCGTTTGGCATTAGAGATAAAGCTACAAATACAACATTGTTAAGAGGCTTTCCCTGCAGTTAAAATCTGCTTCTGTGCTGTTCCCAGTGTGACCAGTAACTGTCTGTGCCTTTAAAGTCCTTTTCAACCGTCTTACAGTCTGGCACATTGCCATGTTTAGGAGACTTACTAAAGACCTTATGCAATTTTGGCAGCAAATCCAAATGCAAATATCAGCAACTTAGACACACCTGTTATTTTCTTCAGCTGGTTTGAAAAGTCATAGAAAGCAACACAGTAAATAAAAAGCGTTGGCTAATGGGGTATTCTACAAGGAAACTCCCTGACTATCCACACCATTCCAGCTCCAAAAGAATACATACCAAAGATTTCAGTCAGGGATTGTTAAAATGAAGCCTCTCACCACTGGTACCTCTGAGATGGGAGTGTGAACTGTGTAGTTGATTGCTGCTGCGATAGCACCACCGTGAGCTGGGCTCCACTGTCAAGTGCTACACCAGGATCTGGTAATGTGCTGGACCATCTCTCACAGATAGATTCTGGCCTTGTTATCACTTCACATTTCCACTGCTGCAAGTTATGGGGACTCTTGTCTTTCTGGGCTTTCTGATCTGGACCACCACCAAATTCCTGCTCTTCCCTCTCCTTCAGTTGCAGTAACTGGAGGATAATTTCCCCAACTGCAAAGGACAGAAATAAATCCATCTTTGCACAAGCTTCTGACCCCTACCTTGAAGCGGCTGTGCTGTGCTCCAGGCTGCTCTGACAAATTCACTACATTGTTACAAACAGCAGAGAAAAATGTTGTCAGCCAAATAGAAAGGTGGAGAGATCTCTTTTTAGTTATCATTTTCCAGAATGTTCTGGAGTCCATTTCTTTTAAACACGAAGCAAAGGAAGAATAAAGAAGTTAAAATAACTCTCTAGCGGGCAGTTTATTGCATGGTGCAGTGCCAGTTCAAAAAAGCTCTTTTGCTGTTGTTCATTGAATCCTACAGCTATCCTCTTTTATCTAGTGCTACCAAAACCTGTAAGCTATGAATATTATGTAAGTTATATATGATGTTACACACTAGTAAAGCTTTACACTAGGTCAGCATCAACAGCCCTGTACAGACCATGCAGCTTTATTTGTGCAAGAGATGGACCTGGCCCCTCTCTGTACCAGGAAAACTTGAAGAGGGCTCTTCAGCCCACATAGACCATCAGACCATGCCCTAAAACATCTCTGTTTCTGCTGTGAAAGACTGCAAGAGGCAGAGAGAGGTTTATAATGCCCACAAAGTACCCTTTGCAGACACAGAATTCAGCTTTTTAGATTAGGTGAATAAACAATTACATAAAAACAACTGGTTTAATACTTATCTTCATCACATCATCCTCATTCTTCTTTGCTTTAAATCATATTGATGAAAAAAAAAAAAAAAGACATAAACCCCAACAATGGGCATAAACACTACAGGCCCCCTATATAGCTCCCTCTCTCCCACAGCCCTGTGCTCTCCTGCCCCATGCTCACCAGCTGAAAAATGTTTTTGACATGTGATGTAAAAATAACTCCATTGATGGCAATGAATACCTTTTTCAACAGACGCCTGTGCAAGGAATATCCCAGTTGTGAAAGCTCACCTGTTTTTTCCTCTGAATGGATGGTGTTTACCTGTCTTTACTACAAAAGTCCAGCAAGGAGCAGGGTCAGCACTCCCCCTTTTCTTTCCTCAGCAGGTGAGCAGTAAGACATGTAAAGAAGGATTAATCTGGATAAGAAGCTTTGCAGGGCAGCAGTGCAGCGTGCTCTATTCCTCTTGGTCAGACTGGAGGTAAATCTCGTTTTTTCTCCCACAAAGAGTATGCACCAGCTTTCAGGTTTTAATAACTTTCTTCAGTGCAGCCAGAAAATTGTTTGATGGAGAGACTCTTCCAACAAAGTACAGCCAGCTCTGGCAGCAATTACTCAGCAATTCAACATTACGTAAGACAAAAAGAACACGTTATACCCTATCAGTTGTCATCCTCCTGAGGCTTAGTGAATAGCATTTCTATTATATGATATAGTGAGATATAAATATATATCCAAAAGAAAAATAGGTATATATATATATATACACACATGAATAACATTAATGAATAAGCTAAAATTTGTTAAATACTGCCCTACCACACAGGCAACCTATAATTGCAAGAAACATGGTTTGGAATACAAATTGGAACAGAATTCATCCCAAACATCACAGATACCCAAGAAGCCACTTGCTTTGCAATCCCTAAGATGCCACAGGGGCTTCCTACTTTCAGTCAAATTGTGGGGTGAGAAAAAGAAAGAAGAGCACAGGATTAAATTTAAATCTCCTAAACTGAGCCAAGGACAGAATTACCCATGACGGAACTCGGCTAAGACAGACGATCCTCTCTGCTGTTGTCTTTTGTAATCATCTTTCCTTTCTCTCTTCTCTCAAAAATAGTATTAAAAATATAGGGAGAAGATCTGTTTTTCACCTGAAGATGAAAATATTTTCTGTTAAGTTTTCTAGAAATGAATTTACACAATTTTTGGATGGAACACAGTTACTACTGACTGCACAGCAGAAGTGCAGAGCACTGGCAGCCAAGGCTGTCACTGCAGGTACTTGTGCCTGGAGCTGCTTCTGCCACACCACCTCATACTCTGCCTCCATGTTCCATCTCCAGCTTTAACTGCCATAACCATGTCCATTGGGAGCCACCTGTGTCTAAAGGAACACTTGTAAGTTTCATGCTGTTTGATGGGAACTATGTCAGTAGTTGTCCAACTATTTTTCTCTAGTGAAATGACAAATCTACAGAGCCAGATTAGCTGGATTATCTTTACACTCCCCTGAAGCTGTCACTTGCTTATGACGGGGACAGCAGGAAATGACAATTTATGTAAAACTATTTTAAAATAGAGTAAAATTATTTTATTTAGTTTTCATTTCTGGACAGTATTTATCCACCAAGGATGAATTACAACTCCAGTACCAAGATTAAAAATAGTCTTTCATAGTTTGCTTTGATAAATTATGTATTTTTTAATGTCAAAAATACTCACCAATGCCGAAATAGTTCTAGGCAGTCTAACAGAAATGTCATCATCTGTTCTAACTACATCTGAGAAAACTTAGGTAGAGGTACCAGCTGCAACATGAACATTTGCCTGCCAGATGAACAAATGACTTAACAATTCCTCAACCATCTGCATTTTGACTCAGTCACGCAAAGTAGTTTTTTAGTTGTTTCAGTTCAATGTGTAAATCAATACCGGAGAATGCAGAAACAAAAAAAGTTTTAAATGCCACAGGTCTACCATTAAAAGAAGATTGGAGATGCTCCCAGCTTCAGTAGCTTTTGTTTTCATTCCTTTATGGAACCGTTTCACTGTAAATGGTCAGCAGAGCCAAGTAGAGAGTTTAGGGTGAAATCTCTGTTCCACGCTTAATGGTAACGCAGACACGGCCAAGGCCAGCACACTTTTACACAGGGCTTCTGTATTCAGCTTTTTTGCAAAAAGGAAATACTTTACCCCTTTGAATCCACACTGGCAGGTAGACAAGTATTTTTTGGCTAGTAAATGTTCTTCTTATAGGCAGAGCAACCAGAAAAATACTTCTGCAGGAATTGCTCCTTCATGCCACAGGCCAGAAAGGTTCAAGGCACTGAACTCCAGCTCCTGGTAGCCATGCAGACGTCAGACTGGCACGAGAACCACTTTGCTTCCCCCACAATGATTCTGACAGCAGGAATTTTGAGGTGAGGTAGTTTATCAAGAGCCATACTACCAACTCCAAATTTCTGATTAAAACAATCAAAAGACAGCAGACTACCTTTCCACAGGGCACCTCATTTCAGTAAAAAAAGTATTTTCACTGAAATTTTCAAAATTGTGATTCGTTCTTTTCCAGTGGTGAGGTCTTCAGTCTTTCACTTTCATCCTTTAACAAAGTATAATTACAGCTCATTGCACTTTTTTATTCTTACTTGTCTATATAAATCCTACTTGGACTGAAAGTCAACCAACATTGAATTAAGGGCATTCTTCTTGTGTAGGTACTCCCAATACTCTTAAAAGAAGCAATTGGTGTAAAGGCGCTTATTCTTGTTCAAAAGACATTATCTGCAGAATTATTTTACAATTTCATTCTTAAAATTGACTCAATTCAGACTCCAGAAATAGGTGCTATTTTGCAACTTGGTAACGTATTTCCTGCAGCATTCAAGTCTTCTCCTCCTTCTAGACATCCTCGGTGTTAAAACTGCCATGAAATTTTTCAATACTTCAAATAGAAAACTGTTCTTCAGAACAATCCTACTGCCAACTTAACAATGGACAGAGCACAATTTACTTTGGATTTTAGGGTCTAGGAATACTGACCAAAACTGTGCAAAAAGAACATACATGTGTACACTAACTGGGACAACAGTTATGACTTTTAGGCTTTATGGTCTGGGAATATCAGTGGAAAAAGAAACAAAGCACATTTTTGAGCAGGCATAGCACTTCTGAAGCACAGGGCAGTGCCCCTTGTCTGCATGAGAACATGGTGTGAATTCACATATTCTCACAAAGAACAGGGTCACAAAACTTCATGTACTTCTGTAGCAAGCCCATTTTCTTGAGGCAGATTGAGAGACTCAGCTTGAAAAAGCAAGAGGTTATCTTCCTCCTACCTAGCCACTACCTGCATTCAAAATTTTCAAGATTCAAAATAGCTGGATTCAAGAAGACAGACTGCACACTCACTAGTAATATCCATACCAGCAGTTCAGAGACCTCACCACCAGGTATTTGGAGCAACATCAGATCCCGTGCCACAAAGATACTTGAAGGTAAAGTAAAACCATGCCAAAAATGTTATTCTTTATGAATTATTTTAATGAACCAAATATGACATGACAAACACAGATCAAGGAAAATAACAGAAAACCAGCCCCACCAGCTGCTGACAGAAGGTAAAGATACAAGAAGAGTGAGGACAATCTGAGGGCAAAGAAGAAAGCATAGTGAGAGCTAATCGTTCTTGCCAAGAATATCAACCAAATAACCAAACCACATAATAGTTTAAATTTCAAGTGCTTAAATAAGGTCTCCGTTTTCTTTCGTAACACAAAACAATAGGGAATGGGCTATCCCTGAATTTGTGGCAACGGGTCCTATAGAGCATATTCCAGATTTCTCCAAATACTGGAGATAAAGGTGGCTAAAAAGAGAAGCAGAGAAAGTGAGGACCCTTTGTTTACCCAGCCAGGTCTCAGAAATGGAATGTGTTTTCTAGACCCCAGAATCTTTGGCATAGGTTCCTTTTCAATGTCTGCGCGAGTGCTTTAATCCCATGACTGTGAAGGTTGCAGCAGTCAGTTTCTCATACACCAGAAACATAAGAGCAGCAGTAAGGACTGTCTGCAGGAGCTTTGCTTCAAGGCCTTTGTAGAGTCCCACTAATCCAAAACGCCTAAGGAGGAAGAAAAAAACAAACAAGAAAACAATCATGAATAGCTTTCTGTAAGTAAATCAGTACACTACAAAGAAGAATCAATATCACAAGTTAATGACCAACTGTAGGAATCTTAAACCCATTCTTGATCTTGAGCCAGGTATGTTTAATAATATTTTAAAGAAAAAACTTTGCAGAAATTTAAGGTCTTTTGTGCAAGAAACCTGCTTCAAGTTGAGAGGTGAAATGAATTAGTATCTATATGTATCCTTAGGTATACTTGATGTCACTTACTGTACAGACATTTAGGAGAACTTGGGTTTGTGGGCTTACTCTACAATGTATTGCAAAAACCAGGTTGACTCAAATGTCAAGTTTAAGGGAGGCAAAAGGAAAGAAAACCCAGATCAAGCAACATTTTCAAAATATTAGTAATATTCAAGTCTTCTCTATCATGGTAGGAAAAATAAAATGGGAAAGCTCACCTCACTCTCTGTTGAAGAAGGTAAAGAACATTTCTAAGACTGCCCAGTGTTCGGTTCTCTGGGTTCAACCTGTGACGTCCAAACTGAAAAAAAGGAAGAGTATTTTGCTGTACTATTTCCCCACTGTGCTTGGCAGAGAACACCATATATACATGAAATTTGGAGAGCCTGCCCTAAACCTCTTTAAACATTTTCCACGTTATATGACTACCAGCAGAGAACAGAGGCCAAAGCCCACACTGCAAGCATTACAACTTTACATACTACTGTAATTTGGTTTGGTTTTAAGATGGATTCTAACAAATATTTCATCTCTTTCAGTTGCTCTGGAGGAAGCAGTTTTCAAGATCTCAAAAGCATAACTTGCAGAGTCTTAGTAAGGATATGACACTCAAAGCAAGCTCTTTCTGGCTTTCTCAGCTTTCACTTCACAAAGATTCAGACCCTCACACATCTGCAAATCATTACTACATTGATATTGCATAGTTGAACACAAAACTTATCTGCCCAGCAATGGTCTTGGAGCACTTATGTGTGAACTGCTGTGGAAGAATTCAAAATTGTTTGATCCACCGACCTGGCCTAAGTAATATTTCTCTTTTACTCACTGCCCTTGCTTATCCCCAAGCTGGTTTTCAGTAGGCATGACAGCTGCTGCTGTAGGGTTAAACTAACAATTTCAGCAACTCCTTTTCTAGCATTCATTGATACTTTTATCTGATACAGGTTGATAGTACTGTCAGCAAGCTGTAACTATGAATTATTAATATACAAGAGTTGGCACACTTGTATTTGTAACAGCACAGCCTAAGAGCTTTTGAAGACTGTATGAAGCTTCTGTGCTTACAAAGGTGAACTTGAGCACCTTCATGTTGGATGAGTTTTTTCCCAGAACATGCTCAGGCAGCTGCTATGTCTAACGTGTAAGAAATTACCATTGACAGTAGGTAAAGTATGCTAGCTGATTTAGGCAGCTCAGGAATTTTAAGAGAATGCTAGGATGATACAGGTTCCTTTACTATGTGTCTTAATAACTTGAGTGGAAACAGCAGCAACAGAATGCTAGTGGAAATCTCCTGTTATGAGGTAAATATAAACTCAAAATCCACAATCTTCTCATCAGCAACTACCCATTTGATATTGACAAATCAATGTTAAGAATTATTGTCAAAGACTCAGACACGCCCCCCAAAAATTGCTAACTGGGTTCCAAGTTACAGTGTCAGTCACTGCCCAGATTACTCACAGGCTTCCACACTACCCTACCATTAGGTGCCTCATTCTCCTCTTTTCTCCACCACTGTACTACAAACAAAGGTTCATCAAGAGAGAAGAAAAACATTAATTTTTCACTAGGATGTTAACACTTCAGTGTTTACTGCAGAAGACTTCCCAAAGGGATTAGCATTCTCTATGACAGAGAAAAAATACTTCCATTTTAAAGAGAACTTTTTCATCTGGGATCACTGAGAACAGTAATGGTATTTCTGTACCTCCAGAGGCAAATTTATCTGCTCTTTACTGACACATAGGCTAAAGAACAATTTCACTGCATAATGAAGGACATACCAAACAGCAAAGCTGGAAGCTGCTACTTCTGTCAATTACACAGGATAACTGTTCATTACACAACAGTAAGAAGAAACTGTGCCAAAGAGTTGAAAGCAAAGGTGTAGAGACTGCATTACAAAGAACCCTAATAACTTTCAAAAAAGAATAAGTTTCTAAAGGTTTAAGGTTAAAAAGAAAAAAAATTCCTGTACTACTTTGATGACACAAATTAGTTATGATGTGTAAGTTTATATGAATTATATTAGTTTGTGTGCAAATCTGCTAAAATTGTTTTAAAGAACACCTGCAACCATATTTTTCTTTTCATGCAGAATATTAGTTCTGAAAATACTAAGCCTTTACTCATAACCTTTTTTTTATCATCACTTAGTGTGAGTGACAAAACTTCATCAGCTAGAACAATGCCAACTTTAGATTAGAAAACACATCACAAAGTAGAGCAAGTCTGAACTGGACAGCACAGATGTCACAGACACATTTCTGCTGTCCTTGACAGATGTGTTCAGGGCTCCTGGCTATTCTTTTATAGAGTAAGAAGAGACAGAAGTCACCCCTAGTGACTGCAGAACTAGAGACAGGGTCCTTGTGTTCCCCATCATCACAGGGAGAGGATGGACTGGCACTGGATTTTTTTTTTGTTTTTTTCTTTTTACACTGTCATTAGGAGTCAGAAGAATTTTGTTCAAAAAGCTAAAAGGAGACAGAAAAGACATGAAGTCTGAAGACTGTAACCACTTCTCTAGGAGCCATGGAAAGTAACGAGGGCTGAAGCTGTTCTCTGGCTGCAGCCCCATGAAACCTGCCCTGCTGTGCAATGCTCAGGCTAAAACAGAGTACTCCTACTTTCCTTCCAATTCTCCTTCACACCAGGAGAAAACAGGAGCATCACAAATTAAAAACAGACTGATGTTGCAACTTATCCAAATAGAGCTATTTTTGCTTAAATGTTTTTCTGTATCTGTCACTCCAGTAACAGAAGTCTGAGTTACTACTTTAGCTACTACTGAGATGTGTCCAGGCTGTTAAAATAGGATAAGGCATGGAAAGAAAGCACTAGTTCTGCTGATCAAAAATCATGAAAACTTCAGAAAAGATGACTGCTGACAAAATTCCACAGTAAGTATTTTCAAGTCCTCTTGCTTTGAAATATAGCATCCTAACTACCTTTTTACAGGTTACGAAAAATCAAGATACATTTAATACACTCTAATTAGAGAGTTACAAATTATTACAAACCTTGCTTGAAAATTACTTTTTCCAGACGAACAATTAACACGAAAATTCCCTTATTAGAGAAGTCTGAAAAGTGATACTCTTAGCATGGAAGGCTTATTTTCAGTAATTCAACTCATTCTCCAAATTTGTCCAAGTTTTAGAACATACACAATGGCTTTGTTGGACAGGCAAGTTAAGGCTCCTCCTTACTTAGGAAAATAGATTTCATGTGGAAACACTTATTAATATTTAACTGTTACAGAGTTTAAAGCACAGAAATTGAAGTTCAATATGCTTACGCATGGCCAGGTCTCCTCCTTCCCTCCTATTCCCCAGTTTTGTCTTGTGTCAATATTACAACAATATTGGTACACTCTGAAGGCAGCAGCATTATCCAGCTTATATACAAATTGCAAGTAGGAATAAATGCAAGTGTTTCCATTACCACTGCAATTAGCCTACATGGTCAGGCAAGTGGTTAAAGATATAATTTATGAGGGAGCTCAGCTTCCCCTGATGAATCACATTCTGGACACTGACAAGGTCAGACCAACATCTGAACAACAAAACCTATGAATAGAACTTTTTGGTTTTTATTACCATAGGTCATCTGGAAACAGACTAGTTTTAAAAGGTTTAATTTTAACTTCCCACTTGACACATTTTCCATTTATAATCCAAGAAGTAAATGTACATTTTTGTAGTGCCTAAAAGCAGTACAATGCATCAGCTTCTGTGAGACACTGTACCAATACAATACACTGGCAATCCTACCAGCTACTTGAAACAAATGTGCACCAGAATACCAAGCTCAATCAAAACCAAAGAGAAAAGCCATTCTAATCAGTGACCTGCATTGGGAAAAATGCCTCCCAAAACAATGGGTCCATTAACACAAATAAAAAGAAGCCATGTGAACAAGGCTTGCATGATACAGACCAAGTCAGAGGCAGAGTAACCATGAAATGAAATTACTACTTACCCGCAGAATTGACTGTACTGTCTGCAGAGGGTAAGTGAGGGTGGTGGCAACTGCTTTGGCTATTGCACCAATGACAAAAGCATCCAAAGATGTGAGCTGTTCAACAGATAAAGAACAAATTTACTTCCACATAGTACCAAATCAGCCAATTACCCATTTGTATTTGGGGATTCTGTACTGGTACCTGCCACCAGATTATCTAAGGATCTTTGGTATGAAGATCTCATGAAATCTCGGGGTCTTCTCATTTTAAAGAGTTGGTTATGGTTCAACTAACTTACTTTCCCACATCTTAACTTTATTTGTAACTTCCACCTGTTTTTGCATTTCTCAATATAACTAGACTACTAAAACAAAGTTGATATAAGGCCATACAATTAGACCACTTCAAAGCACCAAGAGTAGACCAAAGCTAAGGAAGTATCATTTAAATATACCATCAATCAGTAAGCATTTCAGCTTTTGCAACAGTGAAACCAAAAAGTCATACGGTGCTTGTGAAAGGGTGACAGCAAAAGATTCCTTGAACATCACTCTGTATTCCTGAGACAGAATCACTACACTCCCAAGCAGAATTTTACTCTCGATGCCATAGGCTAAGAATCTCATCCCCTATTCGTTAAGAACCCCTGCCCCATCCTCAGCACCAAAGCTCACACTGCTCCAGGATGCACCAAATACATTCTTACTGCCTATGCTGATTACAGTGCATCTCAGTCTAAGTGTGAATTTATCACTGAACATAAGTAGGTGCCCATATCAAAACATGCTCAAAATATATTCTAAAATATATTGATTGCAATCAAAAATACGCTCACACATGACCTTTAAAAAGGTCAACCTGATACATTTAGGACAACCAGGAAAAGACCAAATAGGAAGAAAAATGTTTTCCAAAATAAAAATTACCATTTCTAGCTGAAAAAAAAATTATTTCCCCTCTTCACTGATCATGGACAAAGAAACACCCTAATTTAAGGTGGAACTAAGTAATTTAAAAGAAACACAAGAAATAAATACATAAATAAATATGTTATTAACCAACAAGAAAATAACAATGCAGGTGGAAGCTACGCTCATCATTAAAAAAATGTGCATAATGTAACTGAGTAGGTCCATCAGGCACAAATGGGGTGCTCCAGCTGCAGTATTAACTAAAGACAGTAAAAAACTCAAGCCTCATTGATGATGCAAAATCTCATGTAAAAATAATCTCACTATGTGTTGGGGGAAAAACAAGATGGCTTGGTAACACACTGGTAAGACCTAACATTCCAAAATCACAAATTAACAGCAAAGCACCACATCCTAAAGATATTTTATGTTATGACGCTATCTAAAAATGTAATATAAATGCTTTCCAGTTTACTGGAACATAAAAGGAACATGAGTTCAGCTGAGATTCTATATCTGATATAGATAAGAAAAAAGAATAAGGAAAAAGAAGAGGACTATAAAGCAGGGACAGAAAAGTGGTTATACTTCTATTTAGAAAATCAGGAAGGTATGGTTGCAATGCTGTGTTTAATTCTAGTGTCCATCCTTGGAAAAATTATATGGAAAAATTGAGGTCTTCGAGAAAAAGGTTATTATTTACTGCAAAAAGGGTTAACAGCAGACTTCAAAACAGTCAGTATGTAAATACTTATAAAAGATATATTAGAACTGAAATCTCTACCCTAAATCAAGACCTGTGAACATACGCAAACAAATGTGGACAAGAGGTTCAATTTTATTTTTACAGTTAGAAGAATTTATTACAGGAATCTCTTCCCCAGGGACATGAAAGATTCCCATCTCATTTCATGATGCTGAACCCTTTTTAGACATACTAATTCAAAAAACCACTCAAAAATACAAGAACCAAAACCAAACCCACAGTCTGAACTTGTTCAAGTGATGCATATCAAAAAACCTGTCTTGTAACAGAGCATGTTCATCATCTGGCCTCAAAACATACTCACTTGCAGCTGCTTTTTCAAAAGCTTTCGTTTAAAGCCTTCATAAAACATAAACTGTATGGCAGGATTGAAGACCAGCAGCAAGGAGGGGAAAGTACCATTCCACAGAGCTAAGACTCCTTCATCTCGTACTATTTGATGAAAGACATCTGAGACAAAAGGTGAGGAAAAAATCATTAACATTTTGAGTACAAAACTCTGAACATAAAAGATATGAGAAGTTACTCTTAAAGCCTAATACTCGAAGTGTATAAAAATTCACTGCAGTCTTTTATACAAGCATTTTTATCTTCCATTTTAATCCAGAAGTTAACAGAAAGGTAGTGACAAAGGAGGTTCTCATTTGCATCACCATTAACATAAACAAAACAGGAAGCCCCCTCTTTTTTTTGTTTACAAGTGTGGCATCCACATTAAGGTCTTCCAAATCTCCTTCAAAATAACAGTAATGTTTATTTGGCAGGTTGGTTTTAAAAGGAGGACAGCCTGAACATGTGAGTGATTAAGAGATTAAGGTGAGTGAAGTTTAATTTTCAGACTGTCTGTCCAAACTCAGACTCCCAGCTACCACTTCATGGGGCTCAGTACTGCTCCATTATCTGTATGATAATATATCTGCCCTTGCAAAAGGTATTTTAGTTACAGGAGTGCACACTGCAAACTCCTAATTACCATCACAAATAGCCAAGTCCAGTTTCCTGTCAAACTCAATGACTGCAGAGTGACAGAGTAGCATAGAGATTACAGGGTGAAATCAGTTACATGAACAAAAATCTTCAAAGTCCTTGATACATTTCATTTCATGAACTTCTCTTTGGTTGAAGACAACAACAGGTGCTTACCTATTATGCCTCTGTAATTGGTTGGTACAATGTCTTCATTTCTGAATTTTGCTCCCTGCAGCTTGAGGCGTGTGTTCACTACCCAGAGAGGGGTGGTCAAGAGTACATTCACTACTCCTAATGCAAAACACAGCACAAAGAAAATCAGCATGAAACAGAAGATTTCAAATGTCTTCTTATCCCCTTTTCCCCCTTGATTCACATGCTACTGAAATTTCTGGTAAGAAGAAGGAAAAAAAAACACAGCATATGGGAAAAGTAAATCATAATTTGTACAGTAATTCCTGTAGCCTTTGTTCCAAAATATACTTACATGGAATTTTACCACAGACAGATAGCCAACTTAAGAATTTCCTTCCTTACTTCCACCAGCTATTCAGCCAGTCATTATACCTACACTGAAAGTATAAGAAACTACCAACTCCTCCTCACCCCCAAAAACCCGGAAACCCAGAGGCCTTTTTTACAGTTGTTTTGGTTTGGTTTTTTAAATCAGCTTGATTCTATGCATTCACATGAGCATTCTCCCTGAAGAATATCACTAGCAAACACAAAGCCCACAGTGGTTAACTTTTCACACCGGACGTGCTAGAAAAGTCACTAATGTTACTATCCCTTCAAAGAAGGTACTGCAGCATCCACATAAGAGGACAGAAAAAAAAAGAACATATGGTCCCATTGGACCTGCATATATCTAAGAACTTCCTGCCACTTTCAGGTGACAACCCAAAACCAAGTCTGAAAACTGACACCCAAAGGCTTACATTAAAATTTCTTACCATAGCTGAAATTATTTCAAAATTGGCATGTATCTTTTCCTCTGGAAAAAACCCAGCTATCACCTCTCCCTGCCACTTGTCTTCATCATCTTAGTGATGATGCTTAGATACCTGGTAAGCACCATATCAGACATAAATATCATACTAAGCCACAAGAGCACTGTGCTTTGTGCCAGAATTCACAACAGAAATGGTTTATGCATCTCCTTAGGAGGGGGGGATGACACAGAGGAGCTATCAGAAAGAAGCAGGTCTGCATACAGTGGGAGGTGTAAGCACTCAGTGTAGCCTCCAGAGGACTTCATAAAGAAAATCATTAGATAGAAATACCAAAAATACATTCTTGACAAAATTCAGATTTTTAAGTATTACCTGCAACAACCCCAAGAACCAGGTCTTTTCCAGTGGTTGAATGCTGACCTTTGACCCAGAGGGCTTTAAGACTATTAAACGTATAAAAATAAACAAAATTGGAGCAGCAAAGGCTGGAGATAACAGGGAACCATCCTCGATATGGTGCCAACCTAATGGAGAGCAAAAAGTCACAGTAAGAATCAGCAAAGTATTTATATGATCTGGCTGATTTTATGTGTTGGTGGAGGATCCCAGAGATACAATGCCGTATACTACAGGAAGTACTAACTAGATATGTCTTTATCAGCAATGGTAACAAACCATACTTAACTCCTGAGTAAGGAAAAAAAGTATCTGGATTCTCACACAAAATTTAAAAATTGAAAACTAGTTACTGAAATTAATATACTCCACCTAAGAGAGTTTTGCAAAGGATGGAACCTGGGGACACAAGATACACAAGTGGGAAGAATTTCTAACAAATGCCTTACTGTAAAATCTAGGGCAAATCAGTCAGGTAAGAAAGAAAAAGACATTATCTAGTTAAATTTAACTAGATTAATCACAGATGAAAAACTGAATATCATCTAAACCTGTCTTGATTTAGGAACGATTTTGTAACAACTGACTAACAAAGCTCCCTTCTCTGACAGGCCTGATGATCCTGTAAAACAGGGACACTTCAACAGCTGTCCTACATTCCCAACACGTTCTGCAACACATCCAAAAAAAGATAATGATACCTTCATTATCTTCATACCTTCACTGGAGTTGCACAGAACAGGTAGAGAGCTGGTATCATGTGAAAAGCATAAAAAAACACCCCAACAGCAGTAATTATGGAGGTTCTTTAGAACTCATTAAAATACTGGGAGTATGTAGAATTTAAGCATCTCCAACAAGACCGTAAAAGATGCAAGGCTGGTAAACACCACATCTGACTTTTCTTAAAATGTAAATGCTACTTTTTCATCTCAAATCCATTGAGTGCTTCTCCCTCCCATGTAGCTGGGAATACATCTTATTGTTACAACTGCTTCTGAAGTTACAGGCTTAGCTAACCATACAGTTACAAATTAACTGACTATGCAGTTATTCATAAGCCAAATTAAAACAATGCTTATACTACCTATCTCTTCTGTGCTGGAAAAGAAAGAGAGAAACATCCTCTAGGGATTATGTCCACTAACTGAGTGTTAGTTTGGGCTTGGTTAATTTATTAAGAATGACTTCTGATGATTTTCAAATGAAATATCTTGTATTACAAAACATGAAACTAAAACAAAACCCATGAGTTTATTTTAATGACTTGTCAGTAGTAGCATCCATTATTCACTGCAATCTTGAGAAAAACTTGGTGTACACTAGTGAACACCTTTCAGATCACCCAGAAAATGATGGAAGTGCAGTGAAGAAAGCTGTTTGATAAAGCTTTCCTTTAGTTCAACCTATTTGCTTTATCTAGATGAGAGAAGCAGTCTGGTAATGAGACAAGACTCTACAAGCTAATGTGAACAAAATGTTTATGATCTCACATCATATTTCAGATTTGTTGTTGTTTGGACTTTTTGTTACTTCAGACACATCTCTAAATTAGCACCATTGCTTTGCCAGGCCTTCCCAATACCTTTGGAAGAAGCAATCTTCCTCTCTTGCCAGAGCTACAGATTCTTCTTTCACAGGAAAAGTAGGATGACCACTTGTGCAGTCTTTCCACCTCAGTTAACTACTTCATTTTTCTTTTTTTACTTTGTTCTTTTTTTTTTTTTTTGTAATTGAAGTTTACTTGCCACCCTCATGTGACAGAGGAAATGTGGGAATGGGAACAAGAGAGATCAGCTGGCAGAGAACCTCTCATGCATACAACTGCCCAAGTTCAAAGGTGACACAGGATTATGGGCCAAGTTAAACTTTTGTCAGCTTTAATGTCCTGGAAGCGCGAGTCTACTTAGGAGTTCCAGGGATTCAGTTAGGAAAATACTTCTAACAAGGACAGGCATGAAACTGTTTTTCCCAGCCAGCTCAGCTCAGACTATGACAAATACTAAAGCACAGCACAGCTGAAAGCTAACTGCTTTTAGACAGATGTTGAATCCCACCAGCATAAAGTGTCATGTGTTGTTTACTTCTACATGCCTAGGAGAAGGAAAAAACCTTCCAACTGGGAAACATGTCTCAGTTCTCCTCTTAAAAGTGGCTCAGTTGTCTAGGAGTTTCATCTTGGTTATTGAGAAACTGACACACCCAAGAACCCAGGCAGACAAAGCTGGTTGATCAGGTATATGAAGGTACATTTGCATTTCTGAGGAGGCACAGCTACCTCACTAATGAAGGCACAGTTACATCACTGAACAGATCAATTGCATAAGGTGCTCAAGAAAGTAAATCCTAGTTAGCTAAAGATGAACACATAAGATTATGCAAGTCATATCACACCTGTGTGGAGACATTTCAATTCGGAATAAAAATCTGTCCACACAGGTACAGGCTAAGTGTTACACTTTAAAAGCATATTCAAATTAGTTGTACAGCTTGTCTACAAGAAGACAAACAAAATTAGTATCTACTCACAGGCCTTCTTCTTTGATTATTTCCAAAAGAACAGCCGGTGTTGTCTTTGACTTCCGCTTCTCATCAACTGGAAAGCAAAAGAATCAAAGTTTTAGATGATTCAAATTTTTAGCACTCTTTTTCAAGTCCTTATCCTTGCAATTCTGAATATACCCTACAAGCACAGGTTTCTTCTTCCTCATAAAGGATAGAAATACCCTATTTCTCCTTATTTTCATTTGCTAGGTAAGATTGCTTCCATTTTTTTATTCTTCCCCTGACTGGCAGGTTCTGTTGTGCTCCAGAGTATCTATAATTTCCAGTTCCTAATAGTTGTGACATGAACTGAAGGTAGGTTCCCCTTAGGCAGAGGGCTAGAACTGGGCCTGTCTAACTCCTCTCAAAATTATTCCTTGGACAGCAGACTAGCACCAGCAGCAGAGCAATCTGCTACAGCTCATCTGCAAACAGCTAAGCCTTAGCAAAGCAGTCTCCTCCTGCACTGAAAGCTGTTCATTTCTCAGCCACACACTTCTGACGACCTGGCTGATGATCTCCCTCCAGTTCTTAATAGAGCTTTAGTCATAGCTCTAAAATGCTTGGTGACCCTGCAACTTTTGATTAGTAGAAGACAGAGTTTTAGAACAATACAGTTTACATCCCAGATGCATTTTTGTAAATATTGGATATTCCTAATCGCAATTCTAACCCTGACTTTTCCCTTTAAACTATCCTCTGATAATAATATCCTCTGATAACAAGTCTAATTCTAGACTTGTTTTTCATGATATTGCGCCTGCATTTTGAAGTGTTCTCAGCAGCCAAAAACAACAACACAGAAATATAATCCTGTGCAATCTCACACCTTTGTTTTTGTCTTTGGTCTTAGATAATAATTTAAAAGCCACAGAGTACACAGCCTTTTCAGCTAATTAAAAGATTCCCCAACTTTGAAAAGAACTACCTTCAACTGGAAAAATGGTGCTACTGTGACACAAGTCAGACTCCTGTTCATGTAGAACACCCGCCCTACAACCACCCTTACAAGTGCCCAGGCCAAGATGAATGGAAACGCCACACTGTACAAAGAAACTAGATTTTGACACTTACCCTGAAGTCTAAGCCTAGCTGTATCCAAAGGAAAAAATACAGTCATTGCAGTCATACTGCCCTGAAAAACAAAATAAACTGGCTGTATAGTGTATCAGTTGCTTATACAGTGCCTGCTAGACTCTTTGTAACTCTTCACTTCTCACCCACAAATCAGTCTGCTGAGCAAGTTTAGAAAGGGGATAAATTCCATACATAACAACACACTTTTTGTCCCATACTTACAAATGAGGGTTATTTTTCTCTTGCATTAGATCAAGCTAAAATTAAAACCATTAAAAGCTTTTTGCCAAAAGAGAAAGTTTTTGAAGCCTGAAAGTTGATCTAGTGGGCATCAGAAAACAAACACCGCACTTTCTCTACCTCCTATTAGCCTCAAAAAGGCCCTGGCTTGGTGTAAACCTGTTTTCCATGCATCAGGTGGCTGCTAAAGCTGTGGCACCTCTTCTGTTCGCAGCTGTGCAAACTGTTTAAATGGTGGGAAGGCCTGAGATACAGCAAGTCACTCAGGGCTGTGTTTAAAGTACAGTGCACAGTGTGACTTGAGCTTTTCTACAGCTGTCTTATGCCATACATTTAAGTGAGCTTCGCCTCTGGAAATACTCCAGCTCCTCAGCAGGCTGCTTGGACCTATCTCTACAACCAGCAAGAGAGGATTAATTTTCTGGTGGTGTTTCCACAATAAAACAATTCTGGGTTGAAGTCAACCAGACTTAGGTTTCTCCAGTTACAACCTAGTAACACTAGGTAGCAGATGTAAGACTTGGCCACAATCACCTGGTTATTTTAACTCATTTAAAAGAGTTAAAGAGTTTGGGCTCTTGCCGAAACAGTTCATTCTGCTCTCCCATGTACTTCTCCTGTGTTGCATCATTCTCAGTACCAACCATGTACCCAGCTGGATAGCAAGTGGATTAATGAACCCATCTGACTGAGTATTTCTAAAAAGTATATCTCAGTTAGAAAGTTAGTGCCAGCACAAAAAAAGTTCCAGAAAGAGCCATAATACTCCTTCTAATGAGAGCTGCATTACCGCAATTTTGAAGATAGCCTCAAAACACAGTTACACCTACGCACAGAACAAGACTGCAGTCACTACAATTTCCAGCCTTCCCCTGCTCAATTTATCCTGCTTCCATCCTCCCAAGAAGAGATTTATCCTGGATCCTAGTCTCAGTGCAATGCACCATGCAGCAGCAACATACACACACACTTGCACTCAAAATTAGAAAATGGAAATGAGGAAATAGTCAGGCGGTGTCACAGAGGACACAATGGATGTGTGGCCACGAGACACAGAACAGTCTATTTCAGCTGGCAAGGACCTGCAATGATCACCTAGTCCTGCTGCCCCCACCCACGTCAGGGCTGACCAAAAGCTAAAGCACCTTAAGTGCATTTCCCAAATGCCTCTTAAATACCGACACGCATGGGGCCCTGACCACCTCTCTCAGCAGCCTGTTCCAGTGCTTGACTGTCAAACTGCCTTAAAATTTATAGGGGACTATAGTTCAAGAGAATGTCATGAGATAACTAAACTGACCTAACAGATCATTGCACACAAAAAACAGTTGGTACCCTCTCCCCTTCTTTTGCTAAATTGAGGGAAATAGAAAAGCCAAGTTACTTTTCTCCTGGGTTACAAATGGAACAACTCAACTACATGATGAGGAGGCTGCCAGAAGCATCATATGGAAGAGACAGGATTTCATGGCTAGAAGAAAGGAAAAGAGGGATAAGCAGGACAGATCCTTTCCCCAACAACAAAAGCCCTCAAGATGGAATCAAATTCCTTTCTAAACTGCATTGGGACCAGCAGGTAAAATTATACTAGTGAGTGCAGAACAGATGCTGCCATGTAGTACCCTGCACTGCTGGAAGGGTGAGGCTTCACTGTCAGCCTTCCCAGCACCTCCCTGGCAGCCCTGATCTCGGTAGTTTGCCAAGTCACATTACCACTGAATAATCACAGGGACAGGTACAGACTGGTTCATGTAATCCCAGGCTCTTGGTCAACTGTATTTGCACCCCTGCCTCCTCCAATCTGGCAGCATAACTTTCTGGGCACCTACACAATGATGCAGACACAGAAACTAATCTGGCTGTAAAACAACTTTTTCCACTGGGCTACTTCTTCAGTGTCATCAGTTCACTGACCAGTCACAGCACCCGATAAACAACTGTGCAGTAGCCAAGAGGTGGACAGAAAAAATGGCCTGAGGTGACTGCTGCCAAGAAGATGTGTGCAGGACCACAGCCTGAAGCATGGCTTTATAAAAAAACAGTAATAACAAAAAATGTGAAATATATAAAAAAATTTAACTGCTATTTTTCACTCACCATTCAGCCAATGAAGCAGCCTGACTGCTCCATAATACTCCCATAAAATTCTCATCCCTAAAGCTTTTGCAACAGGAAGATTATGTTTTAGCTACATGCAGAGTTAAAGAATACTTACGTAATTCAATAAAAGTTCACAGGAAATCAAGCACTGCTTTTTGTTTTTTTTTACTGTGCACAAAACTATTCCTTCATCCTAAATTTGACTAAGTTGCCTAGAAGGTATATGAACTTTCAGTATATTAGAATACAAACAAAAGTTATCATGTTGTGGTCTGACATGTGCTTCTGATGCATTAGCTCAACACAGTTCTGGGTTTGTGGCTGGATTTATAAGCTTGGTTCACACCACAGACTTTGTTCAGGGGCACAGCCTAACTACAGCAATCTGTATTAGAAGGGAGAAGCTAACAGCAAGGTCTAGAACATATCACTGACTTTTGTAGAAGCCAGCAAAAGGAAAATGGGTAGTATTTCAATAATGAGATCATTTGAGAGAGCTCCACTTTTTGAAAGTGGAAACAAAATCCCCACTGCCTCTGATGTTTAAATAAGCAGACTTAAAACAATTTAAAGAGCAGACAAAAATCTTGTGTTTATTTATAATAAAACAAAAACATCCCTTAAAGTCTTGTTTTTCCTTTTAGAATCAGCCTTTTTAACAGAATCACTGAATTGTCAGGGTTGGAAGGGAGCCCTGGAGATGACCCGGTCCAACCCCCGCCTTGCCCAAGCAGTGTCACCCAGAGCAGGTGACACAGGAATGCATCCAGGTGGGTTTTGAATGTCCCCAGGGATAGAGACTCCATGACCTCCCTGGAGCCTGTTCCACTGTTTATCGTTCAATAACATTGAGCAACTTTCATCCTATAGAAGACATGAGGAGTTCTTTCTATCCATCAGTATACCCAATCCAACATGCTATATGCACTAAAATTCTTAATCGGTCGGAAGCAGAAGGCCGATTTACTATTTAGAGCCAGCACTCTGAAAAGAAAATTCAAGGGCTGGGCACACTAGGAAATCTACATAAATTAAATGCGACTTTTTAATTTACAAGCGTCACATGAAAAATTAAATTCAGTAACCGACACAAATCTCATCTGGCTGCACTGCGCTCGCTTTACATTTTGATTAGCACCTATGAGCTGCCTCACCCTTCTCAACTCCTAAGCACTCATGAGGCCGTGGCCGGAGGACGATGCTTGGTACAGCTCTCGGATTACACAGCTGAGGCG
The DNA here is from genome assembly GCA_013398275.1 of Promerops cafer. Classification (NCBI taxonomy): domain Eukaryota; kingdom Metazoa; phylum Chordata; class Aves; order Passeriformes; family Nectariniidae; genus Promerops; species Promerops cafer. The sequence goes on from VZSE01013747.1 coordinate 172,090, forward strand.
CTGCCCCGCGCCCGACCTTAGATTTTCACCGCGGAAGGGATGCCCAGCTCCAGCTGCGTCAACCTGGCTCTCTGAGGGGCAGCTCCCTGCAGCTCCCGCTGGCTCACAGGCGGCTCCGGCTGCTCAGGCCCGGCGCCGGCCTCCAGCTTCGCCGAGCCCCGCGCCGGTTCCCCGGCCCGCCCCGGCCGAACAAAGGCTGCCGGCGGCCCGCGCCCNGCGCCACCCCCGCGCCCGCCATCGCACCCGCCCTGTCACGTGCGGCGGCGGCCCCGCCCCGCGCCGGCCCCGGGGCCAGGGAGAACCCGGCAGGGAGAACCCGGCAGGGAGAAGCACGCCTGGCATCCTTCCTGGGGCTTTTCAGAAAAATACAGCATCGGGGTACCCGGGAAGTGCGTTCTTGTTCCTTCCTCCGTAACTGCAATAGCGCCTTTTCTTTCCACCAGCAGCTTCGCTTCTCTTCGAGAAGGGGCCACCGAGAGGGGCTATCAGCGTCTGAAGGGAGGCTGATGAGAGGATGGATCCAGGCTCTTTCTCGGTGGTGCCAAGCAATAGGACAAGAAGCAATGGGCAGAAACTGATGCACAGGAAGTTCCACCTGAATATGAGGAAGAACTTCTTTACCGTACAGTGACCACACACTGGAACAGATTGCCCAGAGAGGTTGTGGAGTCTCTGTCACTGGAGATGTTCAAGAACCCTCCGAACACAATCCTGTGCCATATTTAATAGCAATAATGCCATTGTTTCCTCTTTTTTTTAGCAATTTCACTTGAGAATTACAGAACAGTCTGAGTTGAAAAGGACCCAGAAGCACCATCATGTGCTCTGGGATGATCCTGTTCAAACAGGGAGGCTGGACCAGATACCCCACTGTGGTCTCTTTTCAACATGACTCATTTTGTGATTCTGTGATTCCCTTTCCCAAATATTTAACATAAGCATTTAATTACAACAAGGAAGCAATACTAAACTTCACATTCTGATTCTGCTTTTTGCTAACTACAGTCCCTTCTACCTCCCTAAAGTCCGGTATCTTCAAAGTAACACTTTTCCAATACAACAGTTTCTTCTTATTCCATGTGGACCAATCGAGCCTGATGCACTTTCAAGCACCAGGGGATGTTTAGCCTGGAGAAAAGGAAGCTCATGGGAGATCTTATTGCACTCTACACGTTAAAGGAGTTTGTAGCAAGGTGGGGGTCAGCCTCTTCTCCCAGATAACAAGCTGTAGGAAAAAACAGCTTCAAGCTGCACCAGGGGAGATTTATACTGGATATTAGGAAAAATTTCTTTAATGAAGGGGTTAGCCAGCACTAGAACAGGCTGTCCAGGCAAAGTGGTTGAGTCACTATCCCTAGAGGTATTTACAAGACATGTAGATATTGCACTTGGGGACATGGTTAAGTGGTGGATGTGGCAGTGCTGGGCTTGTGGTTGGACTCAGACTTAGAGGTCTTTTCCAAACTAAACAATTCTATTATTATATTTTGTTTATTCCTTTTCCCAGTCTGTAAGCCCTTGCTCCTCTGTGCCATCATGCTGAGAGCCTGCAGCCAAAGCTCATCACTACAAACAGAACATCTGGCTTGCCACACTCTTTGGTAGCTGAGGGGGGAGTGAGAAGTCCTACCTGTCCTAGCACTAGACACAGGTAGCTGGCCAAAGCACAGGGCAGCCGTGGCTCACTGCAGTTAGGGCACACACAGACAAGGCTGTCAGACACACAGTTTGGGAAAATATCAATAATCCTACAGCCTTCTTTTAAACTTTTATGGAGGAGAGGTTCCACAAGTATGAAGGCGCTGAGGAAATTAAATTAATTTGGACATGCCCCAATTCCTAACAGCACTTGGGAGATGATCCCCATGTCTGTTCATATCCTGCTGAGTTTTTTGCCATTCTCATGTCTTATACTGGTTTGCAGATTGCTTCAAGGTTTTGTCTGTGTTAATAATCACTCTCCTTTTGTCAGTTTCACCTATATTTCAGAAAAAACTATAATTAAAGACAGGAATTAATATTCTCCTTAACTTTGTATCATGTTACTCCTGGGCTCTTTGGTTTCTATTGTTACTCCATCATATTTTGTTCTCTCTTTCAGAAAGAATAACTTCATTTTTTTTTTTCATAATTGCAGCTCCTAGTCCTTCAGCCTCAACTCCCCAGCCACCTCTTGTTTGAGCTGCAAGAGCTCCTAGTGCTTACATCTGTGGTAAGGATCACCATACCATCCATTATTTGGACAGGGCAGTTGTAACATTCTTCTTCTGAGAGTTTCTATTGTGAGTTTCACACAATTGGGTAAGCCATTCCCTTTTGAGAAGATACTCCTTCATCAGGTGCCTATTAACAGACCCCTTGTCTCTACCCTTCTGTGAGGAAAATCCCATTATCTTCTTTGAGGGATGGCAGGTATAAAGAACACAGGCTACTTTGCCTAACATAAGTGTTTCAGTTGGAGAAAAATATTTTTCCAGTGCCGTGCTCTGGCACATCCCTGTACTCAGACTTTAGATGCCGATACCAGCAACCTAAGAGACCACAATTCTTTTATACAATGCTGATACCACTGATAGTCCCCAATTTATTTTTTTTTTTTAAATGTAAGATCTCTGTGATGGATGCACCCCTTCTGACTGAGTGACACTACTTTGGTTCAGGCATCACCAAAAAGGGGACCTGACTGAAATCATCCCTGCAGTGCAAACCCCAGAATCTTCCTAAGCTGTATCTTATCCAGGGACAAAGAATTTAAGCCTCTCTTATCAGGAGATCAGTACCAGCCTGAGCTGGGACTAGACAGAACTGCAACTGCTACAGCTGCACACCTCCACATACACAAAAAGGGGCTCTGACTATGAGTCAGACATTTTAACCTCTAAATAAATGTCTGTAGCCCCCATGAGCCCATTGGGCTCTCCTGTACAGCAGCAGGCTGCTCGGCAATGATGTTCCCCTCAGACAGGGATGGCTCTTAAGGTTCATGCTCGAGGTTGAAAGATCTCCTTACCAAACATCTGAGATCTATAATGAGGAAAGTGACATTTTACATTAAGCCTGAAAGTATATTGTATACTAGCTGCAGCTTTTATAAATCTAGCTATAGCTTAATTATTAGATGTACAGTAAGTAGTAGTGTTTGACCAGAGTGTAAATTATTGTTTAAACAATAATTTAAAACATTGTTAAATCACTGTTTAATTACTGCTCAATTATTGCTTAGTAACAATTCTATCATAATTCACTTTTCATTTAGGTGTCAATTCATTATCTTTGATCATCATTTAATCATTAATAAAACCTTTTTAGTTACACCCAGATTGATATACTCAATAACTCACCTGTGACACACTCCTACGTGCAAAAGACTCAGACCTTAATTTAGAATTAAGGTGTACACAGGTCACTGTCTATCTCCTGTCACTAAAGCAGGCAGGAGCAGCTTTACAAATCCAGAGAACAATTATGCAAAGTGACTGCACAATCAGGTCCACGAGCTTTTGGGAGAAATGCCTCAAACAGGACACAGATGCCCAGTACTGCTGTTCTTCGTGGTTTTGTCCCTCTTGTGTGAAGGGAAGCTTTCACCAAAGAGTCAGTTTGTACTGCAGACTGGAATTCCATCATAAATGAGCACCCAAATAATGCTATGCTATTTCTACTATCTTTAGCAATATTTTTAATACAACACCATGCTCTGTATATATTGCAAAACAGAGCATTAACAGGTAACACAACAACTGCAATATTCTAAAAGCAACTTACTTTATTGTTGGAACATACAAGACCTACTCAAACTGTCCAAGAAATACAAGATTAAGTACTGCAGATTAACTACTTTACAGACTAAGTACTACAGATTAAGTTAAACAAGATGTGCCTTGTATTCTAGCAAGGGAAAACAAAAGGCAATCACCCAAAAACCTACATAAACATATCCACATAAAAGGTTTCCTGAAGACATGGCCTTAAGGTCTTCATATAAATGCCACAAATCCACCAAGTTTCCGGGCAACACACATAACATGCAAAAGTGGGGTTTAAGGAAGGACAGACAGCTTAAGCCACTGACTTTTCCTCAAATCTGTCAATTCTACTGGAAAGCCTGGAAGAAGTGAACTAAATTGAGCAACTACAAGTACAAACATATTCTCTGCACATGAACTACATCTTTGTAATTTCTCGCTCACGTCATTCTATAGGTTCCTGTACATGGAGGTAATTCATCTTGAGAAACTTTATTCTTGATGGATTTTCTTTGGCTGACCCAAACTTTGTTTCTGATTCATGACAAGGAATGAGGATACTGTTGGTGACTCCAGAGGTCAAACTTACTGCCTCTGCACTGTGTCCTGCCTTTGCAAGTAAAGAATGAACTCTGAACTTAAACTATTTCTACCCTAGTACTCTCCTTATTCTAACATTAATTTTAAAAAAAATTAGAAATACATATCCCCTTTATTTTTGCTCAGAAATTCAATTCATTAGAGACTGCGAACATGTTAAGACAGAATTTAATTACTACTTTCAAAACTTTCTGAATCTGTTGCAAAACTTTATCTCAGAGAAGGTGGATAAACTGGATCATACTCGCAGAACATCATAGATAAAAGCAACTAGAAATTAACAGATGAGATTGCATGTGCTGACAATTTGAATTCATTAAATAGAGCAATTTGATCACACCAACTTGTCAAGATCAGGCTTAAGTATTAAAGCCAAGGTAAAACCAGCCTCTTCCAGAAGCAAGCACTGTAACCACACACATATTAAAAAGCACATGTGTGTGAGCTTTGCCTGAACCAATTTTGACTGAACCTCTGGAATGATGCAGAATGTTCCCTATGCACTTCATCTAGGACCAGGGATATCAGAAAAGTTGAGATTCTTTTTATTTTAAATTACTTGCATTTGCCATTATTACATTTAATCTCCTACCATGGTATTTGCTCAGCCTAACCAGATGAAATGTTCCTCAGTCACCTTCAGTTTTACATAGACTAAGTAATTGTCAAACACAAATTTTTGTTGCCTTGATGTTGTTTTTTCCCTCAGGCTCTTGATAAATGTCTAACATCTGTTCTAAATGCACATTTTTCTGGGGGTTTTTTGTTGGTTTTTTTTGTTTGGTTGGGTTTTTTGGTTTTTTTTTTTTGTTGTTGTTTTGGTTTTTTGTTTGTTTGTTTTTTGTTGTTTGGGGTTTTTTTTTGGTAAAGGCTAGTAATTAATTCCAGTTCAGAACCTTGCTTTTTCTGGTTTGAAAAGATAACACACAAGATAACACAAAGTGTAAGAGCAAATCATCTTGCAGAACACTTGTGTTAATTTTTCCTTATAAACTCTTAGCAATAAGCCATATTTTAGACCAATTTTAAAAAAATCTGAAGTAAGAAAGCACAGGTGGTTTTCTCTTCCAAATAAGAACTAGACACTAGTGGCTAAACATCTGAATGAATTTTCTTTAATGAGAGGCAGTGCAGCTGGAAGCAGCTCAGACACCTCACTCTCAATATAGTACTTTGGTATTTTTCCATCTAATTCTGATGATTTCCTAACAACTTGTACCTTCAGCCCATTTTAAAAGCTAATTTTATTGAACACTGCACTGGTTGTTACATGATTTCAGCTATGATATTTTCCCTCCCGATACGTGAAATGCAAATTCAACTCATTTCTAGAACTCTTACCAGTGAGAATGTTAGAAAACTAAATGTTTCAATAATGGAATTCAATTCACTACTACCTGCTTTAGACCTCACCTCCTTGTTACTTACTTTACACTTGAGTAATAAGTACCTTGTTTTTCTGAATACCTTTGTTCTATAAAAATTATGTGTACCATCTGGACTGCTGCAGCTGCTGTACTTCAGGAAGAAATTCTAAGATAAACTGCTAACCTAAACCTTCACGTTTAATTTCTTTACATACAGTAGCAACTCACATTCCTTGTAGTCTCTGAAATAAATATATTTATATATTAAATAAATATATTTATACATTAAAAAAATCTTGCACACAACAAAGGTGCCAAGGTTGTAACCCACTTAACAAAAAGAGACGTAACATGTTCTGCAAATACATTTATTTATTTATTGATAAGATCTCAAGCTTGTCTGAGATCATCCATCTAGGATACAGCTTTCAAAAGTGTGTTTGTACAGCAGACATATACAGTAGTAACACTTTGTTAGCAAAACTACAAATGAACATTTGGATTCAGTTAGTCATCAAGATTCAGATTTACAGGAGAGTCCTTGGTATTTACATTCTGCGGGACCTCAGGACCTCCAGTCAGCAGGGACAAGGAAAGGTTTGTCTTACATGAAGTTCCTGCTTGTGAGGATCACATCAAGTGAGTATGACGTACCCAAGCTTTGATTCACAAGGTGATCCATGACTTGTAGCCCGGTCACCTGAATTTTTTTTCTTGCTCCATAGTACAGATCCACCAGCAACCACCTGATCTGCTTCATTTATTTGCCACATTAAAACTTTCCTGCTTCCTCTGTATTTGCATTTTCTTATATCACTACTGATGTCCTGGGATTTGTCTTGTGGTACTGAACACGGAGGTGTCTGCATTCAATTGGACACCACCATTTTTTACTCCACTCCAGCTCTTTGGTAATCCAGAATTACTTTCTTACAATGCTGCCCTCACTCCATCATGTATGAAGCAAGGTTGAGGCCCACCTCTGCAGAGCTCTGAATGTGGTTCATGAGACACCTTTCTCCAGGCATCAGAAGAAAACACTGCCACTGTTTTCCTAGTGAGCCACCCTCCAGCTCCAGGTTACCAATCATTGTCAGTACCAGTAACTGCCAGTGTCAGACTGCCCTGGAGCAAACGACAGGAAACAACGCTCCAGCCTCTGCCCCTAGCATCCCTCAGCCTACACACCCTGGGGGACTTCAAAGAGGCTCCAAACACCTCCAGTCAGCAGCAAGCCATGATCCATGGGAAGCTACATGCCAAAGCTAACCTGGCTCCACCTCCCCTGGCTATGTCCAGAATCTCCCATCCATTTGGGTGAAGGATTCTGCTTGGACAGCAGGTGCCATGAGCTCCCGTAATAACCTTATTTGCTCTTCCATTCCACCGAAGAGGGATGTACAGGCATATGCAAGAGTGTGGCTTGTATGAGCTTTATGCAAAAGCTTTGAAAGTAACACACAAGAAAAACGAGGTGGCATTTAAAGACAGGTATTTTAAACTACATATAGTACTTGCAAAAAGCTGTTTCTGTAACATAGTTTTATCTTTATGTGGGTTTTTAATACTCATTGACCCATTCTCCTCCAGCCTATCACTGCTCTACCTAGGTTTGTCCCATCTGCCTTCATCCAACTTTGAGAGTCTGGCTCCTACTCATCCAGTCACTGCCTTCCCACAAAGACAAACCAAGCCACCTCAACAAGTACCATTTCATCATAGCCCAACAATGAAGGGAGAGAAAATTTCCAAAAAATTCTGGTAAAGGCACCAAGCTCTGCATTTTCCACATTACAAAAGGACTCCCTGTGAACTGTAACAGCCTGGATGTGGCAAATGAGCTGACACTTGCTTTCCATTGGGGCAGCAGCTGAACCAGAGAGGACAGTCAAGTCACTGGGACTCACACAGGAACAAGGCTATGGGCCTCTGCTACGAGTTAGCTGCAGGTGCATCACTGCACTCCTGGGCAGCCTGGGTCATTGAATCTGGACATGGGATCAGCCAAACAGCACAGTACAGGACTTGTGCACAAGGCAGAAAGGCACACCTGAGCCAGGGCAGGACTGGCAGCACTCTGTCCCAGCTGACATCAATATGCTCTTGCAGCTTTCAAACTACCAGCAGAGCTGCTTATTGGCACTGCACTTACAACCATCCCTACTCTATGCTGCAACAGAACAAATAACCTGAAAGAGCTACCAGCAAATACAGGAGCAACCAAGGAAAATAACAATTTCCTCATTTAGCTACTTACATCCCACATCTGGAACTTGCCATCTTTGCTCATCTCTTGCACTGTTAGCTTTCTGCACTTCTGTTGAAACCAGTTTAGCTGCTTAGATGTCCACACACCAACTCGGGGAACTGAGATGAGGTCCAGACAGCTTGTCAATTTACTTGCTGAGTAACACTAAAACCAAAAAAGCTCACACACCAATGGAGTCATAGGATGTGTATTCCCAAAGAACAAGAATTCAGCTAAACTGCTAAAGCCAACATCAAAATGAGAGAGAATGCTTTTATAAAATCAATCAACTCTCAGTAAGGGCAACTGATGTGTAAGCAAGCAGGCAGGACACAGATATGACCATTTCTATTAGGTACAAGCAACTTCCTACTTTTGACTACTTATGGGTAGATGGACATAAACAGCCAAGTTGGAATACAGGGAACTGTAGGGAATAAATCTATATTCAAGAGACTCTAATTTGTGCACAACATATATATACTAGCCTGAATGCAGAAGTCAAGATTTAGCCTATATTGAGGGGTGACCTACTTCAAATATCTCTTCTTGGGAACGGGAGATTAAGACTATGAATGTGGTCACGGCAACACACAATCACAATTTGAGTTCATTCCGTCATGAAGACGAGCCCTTAGGCATTTTGTTCCCATTTAAAACACAAATTATATATACAGTTTGAATAAAGCACTTCCATATTTAATTTAAGCAAAATAGTTTTTATCAGAAAGTTACACAAACCCAAAAAGCTGTGTTTTTCAAAACCATACTTTATTTTTAAAGGCTAAGAGAAGTATTCAGAACTGTATTTCTTAAGCAAAAAGATTCACATTTCCTTGAGCAGGGTCATTAGTAGGAGAAAAAGCATTTGGGGATTTACTTTTTTGCAACTTCTGTTGAGTTCCTACATCAAACCAGATTTGTTTAAAAATGGTAACATCAGTTATGGCTCAAGATACAGAATTACAAGAGTAACACAAACCTTGAAATTCAAGGGGTGAACAGGTAACTACGGTCATTTTTTCCACATAAAGATGTTTTAGCCAAGACAAACAGAAGCAACAACTGTCTTTATTGGTAGCCAAATCCACTGAACATCATCAGCACAGACACTGATACCCATGCTGATAAATGCATGTGTTAGAAGAACGTTCTGTCTGTTCCAATTACTTCACCTTTTCCTCCATATCACAAGCCTCAAAACCACGGAGGTATGAAACCACAACAACAGGTATTTTATTTTTTCTTAAACAAGGGGCTACAAGAAAAGATGGAAGACTACAGAATGTGATGAAGAAAGAGTCATCACCTCTACAGAGACAGCAGGACTTTGACCAAGAAATTTTAATCAGTGAGCATGTAAGAACCCAAACCAATTCACAACCCAGAGCTGCAATTTTGTTGGGTATTCTCCCGTTCACCGATCTGTAACTCTGCATGTACATGTTCTGGATGGCTTGCATTCAGTGGGACAGAGGTAGTGATGGGAACAAGATTCCTTCCCTAAAGTTTCCAAATAGATGCAACCTGGTAAGTATGGCCCCAAGGAAGGGTGAGTGCAACCAGCAGAGGGCCTGCCAGCTGGGAAAGGACAAGAGCACAAGCACAGACAGGAAGCTGCTCTCCCACAGCCAGACTGATAAATAAAATGTTACGTAAAGGTGCTGGACAAGAACTGAACAAGTAACAAAACATCTGTAGCCTCAGCAATATGTACTTCATGCCAGGTTGTGCAAAGGGTAGAACTGTACCTTTGCTGCACAGTTGTGGTGATCAAAATGATAAAGTATTTGCAGTACTGCCAGAAGTTCCAGTGTGTAACTAGCTAGCCTGATTATACTGATAATAGCTCTAAAAAGTCAATCACCCATTAAAAAAAAGTTTTTGTATTTGCAGACAATTCCTTTATCCAGTTAATTCTTCAGACTTGTCCCACCTTTGCTATTTTTCTGTCCTAAGGGGATTAAGACAGACTTCAGTTGTTAAAGTTCTTTCCCCTTTGCTCAGTGAGAGCAATTTAAAAAAAATAGCATGTTTTTATCTTATACTCCTGGAATACTACAGTTTGTTATAGGAACATTCATTCAGAGAAAACTGTCTGTAATACTTATAATGAAAGGTTGCAACTGTTGGACAAGAAGAGATGGTTGAAAACTAGGTCATCTGAATAGAATTTGAGTTCAATAAACCAATAATTGAATTAACTCAATAATTGGGGCTAGAGAGCAGTTCTCCTTAGAACACCCCATTTCTCTTCTTAAGAAGATCAGAGGTAAAATGGTTTGTTTTATTGCAACACTGGTTAGCCAAATCCAATCCTTGCCATTCAGATATGATTTTTAAGAACCAGGGATTTTACGGTTTACTGCCAAATTTGGCAGACAATTTACTGATGAGATTCATGACCTTGGGATTGCTCTGGTACTTGGACATATTTGCTGGGTTCTGGGCAACATCTTGGAATGCAACCATAACTTCTGGATCCTGCAGGACAAAAAGAAAAAAAAAAATTAGGGCATTTGTAAAACAACTCTACAGAAGTGATTATGTAGTTCCACATGAATCTAGTCTTGCTCAGCTTTTACATGACAAGACTACATTAGACTTCTGGCAAGAAGTCTCTAAAGACAACCAGTAATACAGTGCAGGTCTCTAAAGCTGTGTCACTGTACACCAGAGTCATTACTGAACTTGTTACTAATACTTCCATGTTTGAGAAGGGGGATAGGATAAGACTTCTGTTTTCCCAGAACAGGAGCTATCAAACACAGCCACACCTCCGGTATTATTTCTGTTTGGGCATCTTTCAAATGCATTTTGAAGGAAGTAGGAGTTTGATGTGTGTAGCATGTATGATAGGGTAACTCTACTCTGAACAACAGCTGATTCTCATCCTTTTCTCATTTTTTCATTCTAGCAGCAGAAACCTGAAACTGTTGGGTTGTGAGCAGACAGTGTGGCAATGTTTGACTTTTGAAAATGCATCTAATTCTCAGTCATTCCTCACCTCCACTGAGAATTCACATTTGGAAAAGAACCATGTTATCTCTCATCACACTACTGTGTTGCAGTTGATAAATACATCCACACATTCAATAAAGTCAGTGCCCAAAAAAATAACTCTATCTTCTCTATTTAGTATGAGAAGCATTAATGCCTTTTACCCATACTTCTAGTATACCTCTGGCCTCAACTGAACTTGAACTGGTTTTACTTGTTTCACGCGTGTATGTTTTGAACATAATGATCTGTATGTAACAATTTTACATCTCAGCCTGGAAAAATGTTTCCATTATATGCAATATCTACAAAAATTTCAAATTTTCTTTAAATCAACAAAACTGCAAGCAGTTTATTATGTTCAATACAAATCACAGATGTTAGCTGTAATTTCGTCTGCTGTTCTTTCTAGGATGTTTAAGTATTTTCACCAAAAGACACACTGCTTCCTAGACTTCCAAACCCACTGCTACAGTAGGCATGTTCTTTGGAAACCATCACAACCCAACTGGTGTGCTCAGAGCTGTCTGTGCTACAGTAACACCATCCTGTATCTATTCTAGCATCAGACTCAGTACAAAGCTGTTTAACGAGTCTGATCCTAAATTGCATTTGGTAGGTGTGGACTCCACTGAAAGCACCCACACCCCTTCGTCCTATTTTATACAAATTAGGAACTAAGAGTCCAGTCTTATAGGAGGATTCACAAATGTGTTGTCTCCCTCACAAAAGATAATCTGCAAAGTATATGGAAAACAGAATGCTGAAGTTCAGAAAAGAGAGACTAGATACATTCTCTCCACTTTACAAGATTCCCATGCAAAGAAAAAAGGCAGACTTTCACAAGCTCAGACTTCCTGAATTGATTTCAAAATAGGGCATATGATTATAAAAATTATGACATGTCATCTGTGGTTTCACTTATATATGAATCTGGAACAAAAAGCTGAGTAATCTCAGTCACTAGTTTGTGTCAAAGCACTCCTAAATGAATGTTAAATATCCAGTTTTATGCTATGTGTTTCACTTTCCCATAAATTCACAGCAAGTGATTCCATACTTCCATGACTCCCTGGAAGCTCAACCTCAGAGAGTGTTTATAACATCCAAGGTTTAACAGTGACGAGCAATATTATCAAAATAAGGTGTAAGACTGAGGATATCAACATTTCTATAGGGAAATGTTTAGTGCATAAGGTGGAATGGTAGCCATTCTATTAATGGTACTAGGGAGACATTCAGTTTTCTAATGCTCTGGTCTTTAGTTGCAGAAAGAAAAATAATACTTCCAAGAAAAAAGTTATCACTACGTTTTTTTTTTTTCTTCCAACTTAACACATTTTGTTAGAAGACTGTGTCTAACATATAGCTAGCTACATGTGAAATAAGGAATCCATAGGTTCATCTTACACATCACTCCTTATAAAAAGAACTTCTACTTGACTCCAAAATGCAAATGTCATGTGTCTAGAGAAAGCAGTTGTATATGCAAGATATGAAGTACTAGACAACCCTCTAGACAGACAAAACAGTAAAATAGAACACATTAAAATTTCAGTCAATTCTTCTGGAGACTAGAAAGCTTAGGGGAAAATGAGCTAAAAAGCCATGCATTAGAAGTCACTGCAAAAAGTCACAACTTGCTACCATTAAGAAGCTGTGAAAAGAAATGCAAGAGAAGTTGTGCTCCTTTGAAAAAAAAAAAAAAAAATCCTGAAGAAATAAATCTCCAGGTAATGGAACCAGAAATCTTCCTCAAGAAAGAAGTTTTTATAGTGGTTTGCAGGGATCACAGAATCACTGAATTTTTAAGGTTGGAAGGGACCTCTGAGATCATCCAGGCCAACCCCCCTGCCCAGGCAGGGTCACCTAGACCAGGTAAAATTTATGCCAATGACAAGCAATAATTTCCCTAAACATGCCCACAGGCAGCCGTATCTGGTTCTTTGGTTGCTTCTATGGATGACAAGATGAAGTTAACAGTAAAATCAGTTTAATCTGGCTTGTCTTCAGGCACCCACAGTTGTCAGGTTTACTGAGATGTTACAAGACTCAGGCACATTTCAGTGTTAACTTACAGAGAATAGTCTCCAAAATGATGAAATCATAGCAAGTCTAAAGAGATTGAGGTGGTGGCCTTTACTCTTAGAATACTCCCATTTTGGCCCTAACTCCTCACTATGAAAAGCCCCTACAGACTATCACTTAAAAAGCAATTTTGGAGCTACTTGTGTGATTCAGTATGTTCAGACTTTTTTGCTACCTCAGATAACAGACATTATAGCTGCCAGCTGACATTATCCATCAACATATTCCACAGCTGCACTGGACAGATGCCAAGCAGTAGAAACTACTGTCTTTTAAAACTAGAGCTTACACGGCCAATTCAGAAAAGACCAGAAAGCAGAGTTGGACATTTTAGGAAAAGGTGGCACTGCAGACACAGATGAAGTTCTAATAAATCATATTTAGATACGAGGTTGGTACAAAGAGTACAGTAAGAGACACAAGGTTTGTTAATAGGCTGTACACGATAAAGCCTGCCTGCATTATCAGAAAACACTGTCAACACACACTCTTGCAAGATTCCTACCCTATGCTGGGGCATATGTAATCAGCATGCAATGGAGTTTTCTTTAAGGCATGTGACAAGCACTTAATATTTAGCTGCACCTCAATACTGTTTTCAGCAACCGCTCATCACAAACTCCAGTGTTACAGCAGGAAGTAGCCAGGTAAGGAAGACAGCTACAAATCAAGGGCCCTTTCTGCATGGTTTGCATGCAAGCCAACACTGCTGACTGTGGCAGCCTAAGTAAAGGTGTGTTTTCCAACATTAGCAACCATTAAGGGAATGAACCCATGAACTTCTGCATGGAAAGTGATGATTTTTTTGTGATTCCAGGGCATACTGAAAAAGCTTCCTCTGTGATGCCTTATTTCAATGAGCTGAGGACAATATGTAACTCTAACCACAGGAATCCAGAAAAAAAGAAACAAGACAGTTTTATACTTGATCATATTAGAATGCAAATGTAACTGCATAGCTCTGACTTTTTCTAGCCCACCTGCCCTCTAACACTGGTGTTGTCAGACATGTTCCTTTTAATCTTTTGAAATACTTTTCCTGAGTAGAAGTAATTACAACATTGAGCAATTAATTAATAGAGCAATTAATCAAGCCCACTACGGAAGCAGGCTTTCTGAATATGATTTCAGAAAATGCCAGATGAAGAACTATTCTAATAAAACTTTGTCTCTGGCAAAACCTCAAACATTTAATCTCCTAAGAGAAAGGCAATTCTCATGACGATATTATTATAATATATTGTGTAAGAAAAATAGTACCAATCTTTTAGTTTGCGCATAATTATCCCTCTAAAAAGTATGTGCATTCAAAAAATGAGTAAGTGAATTATAATGTGTGGAAAATGGCCATCTGAGAGACTTTTTCAAAAGAGATGACAACTGCATATAGCACACAGTTTTGCCCACCATGGACGGGACAGGGTTTGTGTGTCATCTTTAAGTAAGCTTCCATTAGGTTGCAAAACAGCTAACATTGAATCCAGACAGTCTGGTGTCACACACATCAGGAAAGAATTTTACAACAGAAATAAGCAAGCACCCCATTGCTATCCAAAAAGTCACATCTTCCTTCCCTCCCTCAGGCTCATAGGTGCTGTTCTTCTCTCTTTCAGAATGTGTAGCTTTGACTTTAACAAATACTCACCTGCATGGCTGCAAGAACTTCTGGATCACTGAGTATCTCATTGAGACCTGGCATACCTGCCATTCCTGGCATGCCTCCAGCCCCAGGAAAGCCACCTGAAAATCCAACACAAGAAAAATGTTCAACTCACCTATACTGTAACTATGCTCACTGAGACCAAGACCTAGTGCCCTTGCCACATCTCTAAAGCCACGTTTCCTATACACATTGAGTGGGCTACACTTCTACATACATGGAGTGGGCTACAGCTGGCCCACTCAATGGAAAGCAGGGTCTTCTCTTTCTGTTAAGACCTATACCTCATTTCACCCATGTTTTTAACCCAATTGAATAGGAGGCTTGTAATGAGTACAGTTCTTTTCCTGGTTAACTAAAATGAGGTAGGTCTCAAGCTCAGGAACATAAGGAGTTTGAATGCCTGGGGTGAACAATTTAGGGCAGAAGCAGCTCCGTATTATGTCCCAGGCACATTCCACATTTGGCAGGAACTTCAGGTTTTGTAAAACTGTACCACCAATGGGAAAAAACTCCAACAAAACACCAAGAAAAACATCCCCGAAGCAAAATGCTTGAGGTTCTCTTATGGAATCCTTATTCTGCAGCTTCCCCAGCTGTGCTGAGCATGACACATATGGTCTCTATCTGGCTGCTGATCCAGCTGGAGCACACACACAGCCTATCTCAACTCTCAATTACATGTCAATTTTCAAGAGCATCGATACTTTTGTTTCTCCCCAGTTCACTGCATAACATGGAAAGCCTGATTTTGGTGAAGCTGTCAAGGATAACTTTTCTATAAGGTAATCTGCACTACCTCCTTTAAAAAACTGTTCTGTTAACAACAGCTTGCAATCAGCTTGCAGCACAGATTTCCCTCATGTCCAATGCAAATTTTCAATGTTAAAACTACTGTTCTTAAGCAGAATGGATTCAAGGCACCCTGGGTAATTCAGAAAACATTTTTATACTCATTTTTAAACACATTACAAGCAAATTCTGCTTCTTTTGTTTTCTCAGACCTAAATCCTTTCATTCTGTTATCCTTCAATTATTGATTTCTGTCTTCCCTCTACTTGCTACACAGCATCAATCCTCTTCAAGAGAAAGAATCCCATCCCTCTTACCACTAGTGCTGCAAGAGTTATTTGTATACAAGTTCCAAACTTCACATAAGATTTTTCTCTCTATCTTGAGAAAAAATGCTATAAAAACTGCAGTTATAATACTCCAAATGTAAACAACAGCCACCTCTACCTCAAGTATTGGTGCTTAAAAATAAAATACCTGGGAAGCCACCTGGGAAGCCACCAAACTGAGCTCCTCCTGCCTGTCGTCTTGCTTCTTCCTCCTGCAGATGAAAGCACATCATTCCACACAAAACAATGGAACTGCAGCCTGTTTTCTACTGCTCAACTGGGTTTAGGAGAAAAAAAATAGCCGAGACTGTTTCAGGCAGATATGCTATCAGAAGAAACAAAGCACTCTACTATCTTCAAAACCACTGACAAGAAATTGCTCTGTCTATTCTTAATTTTGTACATGATTGCAGGTTAGTTATGCAGGGTATGTTTCTACTGAATATGAAGTGTATGATTTGTTTTAGCTCCCCAACTGTATTTTTAGAACTCCCACCCCCACATATTAAAACACATCATTAAAGCACAAAAAAAAAAAAAAAGCAAGAAAACTGTGCCAGGAATTGAGGAAGAGAAGCAAAGTATTATTCTGAATTTAAAACCTCCCACTTTGGGATACGTAAGTACTTCAAGTGAAAACTATTCTGGAACAGTCATACAATAACTGAGATTAGTAGAGATTCCAGAGACTGGTTTTGTCACAAGCAATAAAACCAGATGAACTCAAATGTCCTCTTCTCCAGATTTCATTACTGGTTAAGTAACCAAGACAGAAAACAACTCTCTAAAATTTAAAACTTGCACTTAAAGTATTTTCTTCCTCTGTAATTAATTTTAAACAAAATTAACTCTCCAAATTATTAAGAAATACTAAAGCCTGAATATTCACCCTTTGTGCTTTCTCATGCTCCTCTCGTGCCTTCTTCACTCTTTCCATTCTTTCCTTGATTTCCTTTTCTTCACGCTTCCGCTCATATTTTCGTCGATGTTCTGCAATTTTCTGAGCCTGTCACAATGGAATACCAGGAGTTCCTACACATTTCTAGCATATCACAAAAATCATTAAACTACAAAACACATGTGAGCATAACCAACTCATTCTACCAGTTCTTAAAACTAAGATCTGATTTCACATCCTAAAAGCCTCTTTGTTTTAGGAGTCATTTGCTACTTCTTTCCCACGGCAGTCAGTCATTCATGTCTACTCAACCCTGACTGGATTTATCAGAACATGCACTCTAGAGTATTTTTTTTGCAGTAGTTTTGGGACTTGCACCATCGTTGGAACTTGAACACGTTATTATTCCACATCCCTTTATGCTTTTATGCTGAAATATTGATTTCTCTGGGGCCAAAACCAGCAACTGCCCTGGAAAAGGGCACAATAGGAAATATAATTCCCACTGCACAAATACACACTTTCTAGATAGTGTTATCAGTTTCAGATGCCTCTACAGCATGTACAGACTGACACAAGCAGACCAAAGAATTTCTCAACCAAACCAAGAAAGGGCTGGTGGGGACTAAGTTTGTTTCCTTTTACTAACTTTTACCTCAAGTGTATTAAATCTATAGTCCCAGCAAAAGAGGAATTAACAATGAACTTCCCAAAGCTCCTCACTCAGGGCTTCTTATAACAACAGAATTAACTGCAGCACTGGTTTCATCAAAACATAATGTATCCTTATAAATAATTGCAAAAATGGTTCATGATTTCAGAAATAGTGTATGATGGTTACTCTGTAACATTCCTGTAACTAAAAAACACATAGCAAAATCCGGGTGCAGGAACAAAGATACTACTAAGACAATGGATACTCTTGTATTCTTTTAGAGGAATACTATTGTCCTATAAAGGAAAAAATTACTTTTCAAGTACCAGAGCTTTGATACAACTTATTTTAGCTAGGAGATACTCATTCCATACTACATCACTCCGGATGTGCATCTACCAGAGAAAGCACACTGGAGGCAGCAGGAATGACAGAGAGTGAATGCAGTACCTGCTGTCAGATCCTGATGTCACTGACATTTAATGGTTCATTAAGAGAGAGGTAAGTGTTCTGTTTTCTTTTTAATGAAGCATAAAGAGTTTCCAGATTTTAGTTTTTTATTATTTCTAAGTATTTCTCAAAATGAATTAAATGTTTTTAGAATTTGACTTAGACTTTTAGCTGAAAGTGCTAGAAAGTAAAAAATTCTAGGAAAGCTTGAAGTGAATAAATTAGATGAACGCATAATTTTCACTTACAAAATTTTGATAATCACCCATGAAAAGATCCTATGTTTTTCATAGAGCTACATACACAAATTCCCATGCAGTCAGCAACTACACATCAATGTATCACAGATACTCTGCTCTTTCTGTGCTCAGGCAGATCAACTGGGAAAGAAAAGGTTCCCCCTCAGCCAAGCATTACGTGTTACTTCTTATGAAAACCAGTTGAGACCTAAGACCTAATTACATTAGCCACAGATCAATAGTCTGCAAAACAGAAGACTAATAGTTTGTAAAATGGTTTCCATTGTCATTTTGCTGGAGACAGCAAAGACATGGTAGAAGAGCTGAAAGCTGAAGTTATTAGACACAGGAATGTTATGCATGTGGGGGTTTAAGCTTGACTGGCTGCCAGATGCTCACTAAGCTGCTCTCTCACTCCCCCCTCCTCTACAGCACAGGAAGAGAAAATAAGATGGAGAAGCTCTTGGCTTGAGATAAAGACAAGATCACTCACCCACCACCATCATGGGCAAAACAGACTCAACCTGGGGAGGATTCATTTAATTTATTACCCGTTAAAAAAAGAGCAGGATGATGAGAAACAAAGACTAAACTAAAGCCACCTTCTTCCCGAAGCTCAGCTTTACTGCTTCATTCCCCACTCTTCCACCCTGAAGAGCACAGTGGGATGGGCCTGTCATCAGTTTATAACACTGTACTTCTGCCACTCCTTCCTTTTCACACTTTTTTCCTGCCCCAGTGTGTCTGCCCCACAGGATACAGTTCTTCACAAACTGCTCCAGTGTGGTTGTCCCCACAAGGTACAGTGCTTAAACAACAGACTGTTGCACCATGGGTACCCCATGAGCTGCAGCTCCTGCCACAAAAGCAGCTTCTGTGTAGGCTTCTCTCCACAGACTGCAGTTTCTACCAGAAGCCTGCTCCAGGAGACTCTCCATGAGCCGCAGCTTTCTTCAGGGCAGATCCACATCCTCTGTCATGGCATCCTCCATGGGCTGCAGGGTGGATTTGCCCCACTGTGGATCTCCATGGGCTCAAGAAGGACAACCTGCTTTAACCATGACCTTCTCCATTGGCTGCAGGGGAATCTCTGTTCCCTTGCCTAGCACACCTCCTCCCACTTCCTTCTTCACTGATCTTGGTGTCTCTGAGGGGTTGCTTCTCTCATATTTTTCTTCTTTATGGCCTTCCCTCCAACCCTTAATACCTCTCACAGATGTTACACTCCATTTTATAACCCTTTCTTAAACACATTATCACAGAAGCACCACTGGCATCACTGACTCGCTCAGCTTTGGCACCAGCTGGAATTGGCTCCCTCTGACACAGGGGCAGCCTCAGGTCTCTACTTACAAGAGGCCAGCCCTGCAGTCTCCACCTTCCCCCAAGTTCTTATGTAAATCCATTACAATGCAACAGCTGCCATCTGTGGTGTGTCAGTCACTTCAAAGGAACAGGCAAAAACATGAAAAAGAAAGCCTGCTATCAGTAGTGTTACAGAAGTTTCTCCTTAGAAGATTGCTGGGGTCAGCCAGGGGAGAACAGCTGAAAACCAGCTGTGCAGTGCTGAGGCTGCCCTCATGGGGCTGACTTATGAAAGTACAAACTACAGCAAAATGCTTCCTTTGGAAAACATGCTTAAAGGTCAAAGCTTTGATCAATTCAGAAACATCTTGGGAAAAAATCAATTATCAGAAATCTCCGGCTTTTCTGAAGGTTTTTAGTCTAGATTCTAAAATACCTGGCATACTTCAACTGTTTCAGATTCTTCTGTTAAAATTTTAAAAAGGAATGTATTTCGTATTTCTGTTACATGCCCAGCCCCACACACTCAATTTCTCTACAGCCATAAACAGCTGTTACTAAAGACAGAAGTATTTATAAACTCAGTCTGAAGTGTTGGAAGACATATGAACATACTTCTTCCAGACAATGCCTGTTGAAGAATATGAAGGCAGCTATGTCACTCAGACAAATACAGGAAAGAGCTCCAGCATTCCTCCCCACTTACTCTTGGCTGCACCTCCTTCAGCATGGCACTTGCATCTTCATCATAATCCAGTTTACAAGCTAATGCAAGATCATGAGCAGCCTCCTCCCAGTGACCAAGAAGTCTGGAATTCAGAAGACACCAACAGTCAGAAGGGAAAACCAAACACTTGCAGCTCTTCAAAACATTTAAGCATGCATCACTCAGAAATTTTACCTAGAGCTACAAGGACTTACAGAAGTTTAATAATCATGGTGTTTCCCCTAAGCTGCACACTGCAATACCATTAGAGGACACTTGCTTGCTTGCTTCATAGCCTTACAGTAACTTTTGCTTGAAGTAACAATGAGTAAAAAACTCTCCATGAGATCATGTCACTGTCTGCTATAAAGAATGATCTAACAGGGAGAAGGTACCCTAGCTAAACACATGAAGCACTACTACCACCTCAGGCTTAAGTGGACCCTCTTACTCAGCACTCAAACCTCGTGACTGGATGCACCATGTCTTAATTAAAGTGGTCATGTAAGCCTCTGTGCACACTTCTTTACTATTAATTTATACACACTCTTGATAATTAAAATTTTAAGCAAATGGTGGTATTACTAAATGGTCAAAGCACTTCTGCTCACAGACAGAGATATTAATTCAAACTATTCTCCAGTCTTCCCACTCTTAGGCTTCACAGTGTAAATTAAAACTGCAGACACTAACAAACTACTCTCTCAACACTGTCTAAAATGCTTTAAGTTATATTAGCATTTACTTATTCCACTTTTACATAAGCCATAAGAATTTTCACCTTTTTTCTTGATTTATTGCTATTAAAAAAAAAAAAATGTTGAACTATAGTTGGCGGGATGCCTAACACCATTTTAAATAATTACATTGTTTGCTTAATAACATTTCTCAGTTGCAACAAATGGTTCCCTAATAACCAGGCATTTAAATTTACTATGTAAAAGAGCTCCAGGGACTAAGGAAAAAGGACAGCAGAAAAAATTTCAAGAATTATAGGTCAGCAAAAAAAACCCCCAACAAACTAAGTGAAAACAAAAGACCTCCAAACAAATAAAACAAGCAGCCCTAGATCTCACAATCTTTACCAAAAAATTAGAGCATGTTATTCAGAAAAGTAGTAAGCCATTAGAATATGAGAGAGAGAGAGAGGGAGGAAGGGTGAGGGGAGGGGGGACAGTACCAGGACAACTACTCATAAATTGTCATCAATAAATCACCATCATCCTTTCTGTTCTCTAAGCCACATAGCACAACGATTCCTTAGCTCACAGCTACTGCTCTCAGGTACAAGACAAACAGTTCAGAGGCACAGAGAAGGAGAGAATGCATGAACAAAACTATTCCCCCTCAGTAAAGATAATATCAAGTACAGGTGCAGTTCATTACCTATGTGCTTTCCCCCTCCATTTATAGGTCTGTGCCGAGTCAGGATTAATCTTGATGGCCCTGTCACAATCTCTAATGGCAGCATTTGGCTTCTGTAGTTTCACAAAAACACTGTGGGAACAAGAACATTTATCATACATATTGAAATACCAAGTTACTAACTTAAGCTGGAAATAATTTTGGATGACTAACAGGCAAGCTAGTGAGATAACACATTTGAAGAGCTGAGTTCAAAAAGATTTCATAGTAACATAGATAACAAAGTCACTAAAATTTAGTCTCACCCTCTCAGCATTGTAGGTGAGTCATGAGCAAGAACTGAAAGCATTTATTGTTCAGACCCAAGCCTTGCCAGCAAGAATAACTTCAGTGCAGATGAGAAGATACATAAATGCAAAAGACACTTCAGCCCCACGGTGCTTGGGGTCTATGGCCAATGGCAACTAGCAATTTGAACAAAACAACAATAATATTCTGCATGCCATACTGCACAATCTTTAACACAGTAACACGAAGAAAGCATGAGGAGTTACACAGGCTACAAGGATCAACAGCTAGAGTCATGAGGAAAAGGAGGTAGGAGATGAGTCATCAAAATCAAAAGCAGCAAAACAAACACAGCAAGAAGCCCCAGTCCCTTGTAATTTAAATGTAAAAACTGAAAATTTTATAACAGACAAACATATCAGACTAACTAGCAGAGTGATACTTTGGAAGGTTTAAGTAATTAGAATTCAAAATCTCTTAAGGAAACACTAAAAAACATTCCTGAATTGACAAATTTATTCAATATTCAACATATTCCATGTCAGAACTTCTACATCTAATTCTACATCTCCCTTTTACATGTATTTGAAAACAGTTTATCAATAATTCCTGTAAGTAACTTCATTATTAAGGCTTCTTTTAAAGCAAGCACAAAGTCACACATTATCTTCTAGGAACAAACAGGTGGACGGTGTGTCAGGGAAGTGTCCCAAAGCTACACCTCATCAATGAGAGCCATTCCAATGCTGCTGGCTCCACAAAGCCCCAAGCCTCTCAAACACACAAACCCCCCAGAACCAAAACCATAACCATTAATTACTCCTAGCACTTGATCAGCATGGCAAGTTTTACAATATCCTAATATATTATTCATTTATTTTACAACAGACCAAATTGAGGGAACTTTTAAACTTCTCCTAACATTCTTATTTTTCATTGCTACACTCAGTCCTGAGAAGATAGGACACTGTACGAGATTTTAAAAATACTGTTATGCTTGCAACAGCAACAGTGTATTAAGGAACACAAGTGGTGTTACATGCAAAAACTGTGATATGAAAAGGAAAAAAACAGCAAGTCAAATACCAGTCAGGATGTATTACAATGGAACAGTATTTTCTATTACAAAGGACACTAATTAATCTTATGAGTTTAAGTTCTCTTAGAATAAAACTTTGCTATAGGAAAGATCCACTAAATTATCAGATCATCCACGATTAGTGGTCTTTCGTATAAGAACAGAAAAAAAGATCTGCTTCTGTTACCCATACTCTTCAAGCCTTCCTGAAGAATCAGGAAGATAAAGATGTTTGTGCATTATGAATTTAGAAAGTTCCCAATGGATCATCTGCAGTCTGGTAGATGTAAGTAGCAGTAAGGTGGGTAGAGAATGGGCTGAGATACAGATGTGTCCTGTTCAAACATATGACTGTTGAACAGAACCTGGTCTACTAACAAATTCATTTAGCAGGTACAACAGGGAGAGAATGCACAGGATTTTTAACTAAGTTTGCATCTAAACAGATGCAAAGAGTTTCATTTCAGAGTATCATTTCAATCATCATCTTAATCCCACAATAACTTCAGATTTTACAAGTGTTTGTAACCCAGCATTATTCTATCTCAACATACCAAAAGCACTACAGTTGAGGAATACTTTCAGTGCAGGTAGCTCCATGTGCAGCTGCAGTGTCAGCTGAAGACTGAATTCTGGGTGGTGAGAGCCCCAGGCAAGGACCGGTGTCAACCTTTGCACAGGGACCTGTGGCCCAGCCAGGTGACTGGACACTCTCAGACACAGCAGGAGCCCATGACCCCAGACTTTCACAAGCACAGACTGTGAAGGTATAAAAGCCCAGGGCTTTCTTTGTTTGGAATCCCTCCTCAGAGGCACCAGCTGGAGCTGTTATTTTGTTATTGCACCATGATTAAATTATTTTAAGGATCCAGATGTCTGAGAGTCTGCTGTGGGAAACCCAGGGTCAAGACAGTAAGGAAACCTGATCTGACTGTGTGAGTGTGGGGGGCGTAGCTGCAAAGGAGCTTCAGTCCCAACTCAGGCAGTGCAAGCATGACTGCCAGGGTGCCTCCTGGAAAGTCAGACAGGAAAGTGTCCTTAATGTTACCACAATGCATTTTGGAACACCATTCTGTTATTTACTCTATTATCAAGATTCTTTATATGGCTGCTACAGCAAATCTGATGAGTCAAATAGAAGAGAAACTGCATGAAATTAACACTTCCCTTTCCCTCCCGTGGCTTAAGTTTACACAGAATCCTCAAGCTGCCTTATATTTAGGCTCCTTAAGGAAAATAACAGAACAGGCAGAAACATAAATCACTAGTTTATCACTCACCTTGCCCTCTTGGCATACAAGATAGCCAAACAGGGATTCAGCTTGATAGCATCTGTGAACAAGTCAACAGCCTTCTGAAGGTCCCCTAAATATAAGTACCAGTGAAGTTTCAATAATTATGTAATGAAATTACATCTGAATTCCCAAACCTGCCTTACAACGTTATGTGCCTAGACACTTCTTATATAGAACAATACTAACAAAGAAAAATGACTTTCTCCCTCTTGCAATGTTACTGAAGTACAAACTCCAAAATTAACGCTTGAGGAGAAGAGATACTTTTCCCAGTTAAATTTGTATATTTAACTTTGAATGCAATCAAATAGAATGTCACATCTTTACTATATACCTTTTCACTGCATTAAGACAAACCAGTAGAGACACTAATCATAATATGGAGGGACTTACTATAATGATCAATTTGTAATTAAGATGCTGCAGTACCTCATTCCCCCTCCCACATTTCCCCAAACTATGGCTACATTGGAAAAACAGTACTTGAAGAAGCTTTCAAGTTCTAGATAGTTTTGGGTATCCAACAAGAAGTATGTTTTCTCCTCCTCAAAAGCATTCAAAATGGCCCAAGATATTCACCTTCTTTTTTGTAATAGGAGAACCAAAACAAATGTCCTTGAATAAGTACTAAAAACCATTTTATCACCTTCACTGAGAGCATTTATCGCTTCATTCTTCTTTTCATTAGCTTGATCTGCCATCTCTTCAGTTACCTAACAAAATAAATGAAAAACACACACAAACTCCAAAAGCTGTAGAGTCCAGGCCAGAATTACCACACTAAGACCTCGCCAACAGAGAAAGTGATTCAGTTGTCCGATTCCAGAACTTTAATTTTAATTTGCATTGAAATCATAGTTCAGAAAAACCCCAAAACCTTTGCTTTCAGCTTGAAGACATTAGTCAACATTATTTTTAGCTGTAAAACACTTGAAAGCTAAGTTGAATAATGGTAGAATTCTACCTATCTAGTTTGCATGGGTGTTTAGACAAACTGCTTTGGCGTTTTCTGACCCGATCGTCCACATGGAACTTTTTGATTGACTCTAACCTTGAATGAGAAAACAATGTGATTTTAAGCCAGTAAGTTTTCTGTTTAGAAGAAAAAGAACCAAAACAACAGCTGGTTACACAGATAACAGAGTATTCATCCTCCCTCAGCTGCTACCCTTGATTACACTCAAACCCTCCTATCTTTCCTACTGCCACATGGAAAATATTTTGCTTACCTCCACATTTTCATCTCCCATTTCTTGAGGGTCATCATTGTCTGGTTCAATCACTCCCTCATTATCAATTTCTGGGGGGAAAACAAAAAGCGAGACTAAGCTCCATCTACAGAGACAGGATTTTCAGAATCATTTTCAGATGGGCAAAATGCAATCAAGTCACTATTTTCCCCACCTAAGTCGCTCTCTTCACTTTCTGGTTCAGGTGATTTAACCGGCTCCTCTGGGTGTTCCTCTGCTTTGCCCTGAAAGAGACACATATTTGTAAGCACACATTATTTCTGACCAATGCTCTATTTCCACTCTCATAAATAACAAACAATGTATTAGAAAAATCAGACTGCTATACAGCAGAACTATTTTATTTTTAAGATACTAATCTCCTTTTCCCTCCTCTCAGATTAAGCCTATCATGTATCAAATATTTCAGAGCCCAAATCTGGACTCATGAACTTCTATTATTGGTAAAGCTGGTCCTTCAAAATTTGTAATTCAATAACCAAAACCAAATAATCCAAATAACATCCAATTCAGATCCAGTTCTGCAGTGATTACTAACCAACCCTTCCAATCTTCCTGCATTCCCTCACACATTCTCTGGATCAAAAATTCTCTCAATTTAGTATCATTAAGCTAAGGTCCTTTAGCAGGGAACAGTAAGCTGATGACAGTGATTCAAATATTGTTTTCATTTGCCAAGGTCTGAGATTGTTGCCACTTCTACATAGTTGGAATATTTTTTCAAAAATTTAAAATGTTTTCTTATCGACTTCAAACTAAATTTCATCTGAATCCCATAACTTAACACAACCTTGTATTATCACAGATACAAGCTGCTTGTCTTCATACTTAGTCACAGACTATATTCAGTACATACACACAATCCCTCCATATTGCTCTAACTAGCCAGTAATTCCAGCATCCGCTGTCTTGTTAAAAAAATTAAAAACTGTCTTTTTTCCAAAAGAATTTCAAACTTGAAAAAAATCCTGATATAAATATCTACAAGGCAAATTTATTTCCTCCCTTAAAATAAATCAGCTAAAGCAAACATCTTCCACAATACTGCCTTAAAAATCTGATAGTTCAACTGATCACTTCATTACTTACCATGCTTGTTAATACTTCTTCTCATGGAAAGAGATTATAATTTATCTCATGAAAACAGATTATAATTTAATCCACTAATGACTAGAGAAATGGTTTATAAACAGACAAAAGAAAACAAAAGAAAAAAAGAAATCAAGGCTCTGTATGGCATTTGCATTGCAGAGAACATCAGGCATCCAGGATTAGGGAAATGGAGCATGATAACACTTGAAATGAACTAGGAAGCCATCTGTAACAAGTCATCTACAACACACAATGGGCAGGCTTCAGACTGAACTCTCACATTCACCCCCCCATCTGACAGCAAATTTTCCCCTTCTGCTGCTCAGTAATTTTGCCAGCATCAATTTTCAGTGATAAATTCTTCATGTCTCACCTTACTTGTCTCCTCTGTGGAGGCACTGGCTGGAGCAGGCGGTATCGTGCCTCCCATACTTTTCAGCAAAACAGAGAAAAGACAAAACGAAACAGTAAGATTATCAAAACAGTGCCATGTCTTTTATTGATTCAAATCCCGATAATCTCAGCTTTTTGTTGTAACACAAAACATGATGATCCATTTCACTGTCAAAGCAGCAAATAGAGTACACATCCCC
Source organism: Promerops cafer (assembly GCA_013398275.1). Lineage (NCBI taxonomy): Eukaryota > Metazoa > Chordata > Aves > Passeriformes > Nectariniidae > Promerops > Promerops cafer. The sequence goes on from VZSE01013747.1 coordinate 199,134, forward strand.
CACACTTTTCTCAGTGTAGTGCAATGCACACTGCTGTACAGCTCCTTTGGGACTTGTACTCACATGCATCACCCTTCACCCACCCACCCTTTCTCACAAGGAAAAGCTGCCTCTCGGCTCAAATGGATTTTCTCCTTTAACTCTAACTTATGTTTGAATCAAAACTAGATATTTTGAATATAGATATTACTAAAATTAGAATAGTTTTTTTGAACAGAGGTGAAACAATTAAAGAGAACAGCCTAAAATGCCTATGCAATTAAAAAAAAAACCCTGCTGCCTAGGAAAAAAAAAAAATTTCTCTTACATATTGCAATATTCCTGCCTCTCCTTTGCCACAGTTAAGGAGCAGTCTTGGTGGAGACAGCATTGTGTCAATATAGAATAAACTTCCACATGCTATCAACTTTGATTAGCAGCCAGGAATAAGCAGATGCTGAATTCTCCAGCTGTTAGATAGAACATCTAATCATACCTATAACAGCACGCCACAAGGAATACCATTCCCAGCCATCCCCTGCCACACATTTCAACCTACTGATGGTTTTCAATAAAAATACTTCCATGAACTCAACTACCAACTCCTTGGGGCCCCACACAACTGGTTAGATGGGATGCAGGGGAGAGGAGAAGGAAGTGGGTAAACAGGGCTGGGCAGGAGGAATTGGAAGGACGTAGGACTATCTGCTTTCAGGAATTAATGCAACATAAAACTGTATCCCAAGGATGAGAAGTTATAGCTTTTTAAGTCGAGCTACTACAGTTCATTCTCCCCTCTTTCCTCCCTCCTGTCAGCAGCACCTGAGAGTCAGGACTCAAACTGGCTGAAAACAAACTTGAATGAGGCAGAATAGGACAGGGACAGGGATGAATTGGGGGAGAAAGGGTAGAAGGAGTTGGAGAAGGAGTTGACAGGATTGACAGGTCCTGGCACAAGATCCTGCAGCAAAAGGCAAGCAAACAGCATTGAACTGCTTCTCATTTACAAGGAAAAACTGTCAAAAAAACCCAAAACCAACCAACCAACCATACAACCAACAAAACCCCAACAAGTGACAAACACCAGCATGTTCTGAAGCTATTGCAACAATCTCTATGTGTCCCCAGGATGTTGACATTACTTAATCAAAGTTATACTGCAAGGACTAAACAACCACAGTCTGAGAAATCATTATCCAGCCAGGCAGAAAACATGGAACAGGGACTAACTGTTCCTCCTAAATTTTTGCCCTCATAGGCTGACAATAGAATACATAACTCTGTTAGTTTCTAAAAACCAAGGTGAGGACTACGGGGACCATCTAGTGAAGCCTTGGAACTTATCTTCTGCATAAAGAAAACTATAAATTACAAACCATTTTAACAGAGCTAATGGCTAATATCCATTGTATTAGCTGGTTTTAAGTCTGAAACCTTAAATCATCTCAAGACTGAAACAACTTAGTCTCCTCTGTTCTCTTCATATCCCTCTAAAAACTATCCAAGTTTAGTTCAGTTTGAGAAATGTTTACTAATATACATGCATGTTTTATAGTATGCTATTTCATGAACTGCCAAGGCTAAACAGTTTCACTTAGAGTACTTGAAAATATTCTTGCTATCCTGGTAATCTCTATTTAAACTACAGTTATAATCCCAGAATAACTCAAAAGCAACTTACTCCAAAATCTCTTAACCCAGTATTTGATAACAATGATTGAATACACAGCAGGGATACGTGCAAAGTTTGCAATGTGTTAAACCTCAGCAGTATATGGAAGCACAAGACAACTCTTGTAGGGAAAGGCAGGTACTGAGCTGTAGAAAAAGCACAGACACAAGCAAGACACACAAAGAGCTTAGTGTGTGATGCCAGTAACAACTGGGAGTTGTCAGGACTCCATTGCAACAGTGACTGCACATTTCCACTCATCACGGCTATGAAAAGTGTCAAATTTATGACTTGTTGGAAGAACTGCAAATGTGATTTCTGCAACCACTTTTATTATTGACAAAAATTATCTTTAAAGAGAAATTGGATTACCATGAATTCAAAAGGGTAAAAACCTATTTGAACAAAACACCAAAAAAAGGCAAAAAGCCTTATTCATCAATTAGGGAGTCTGTGTTTTATTTTTAAGGACTGCTATTGTTTCTTCATTCAATTACAGGGTTTTGAAATGTGTTTCCTTTAATGACTCATTTCATAATAATTCAAGTAAAACATTTGTATTTTTATGCAATTATGAAAAAATGGGCTTGATAAAAAGAACATCAAAATACTTTCCAAACACACTTACGCACTACCCTATGCCTTCTCTGCAAAGAGCATTGATATAGAAATTAAATACAACAGCTAGGCAGAATAAGGGCTAGAAAACAACAAGTGCACAAAAACAGGTAAGGCTTAAGGTTACTGATGCAATATTAACAGCTAATCAGAAATAAAGCATCCCATTCTGGCTTCATGAGCAGTTAGCATAACTTAAATTATAATCACTAGGTTCAAGGAAAAAATAAAGCAATTAGCAGAATTTTAGTCGAAAAATTTAATGATGGATTTTAATATAATTTAGACATTATTCTAATCACTCATAACACTACCTAGGTAAACAAGCCGATGTCTGTCAGATTAAGACAGGTAAGCCAGACAGAGATGTAAGAGTTACCAAGTTTATTTCCACCTGAAGGCAGGCCATGTTGTTTGAAGCAGTTTCCAAAGAATGATCAGGCCCTATAATGCACTCCTACTGCACACAGCACTATTATGTAATGGCAGAGGGAAACCCACCAGAATTCCAGAGTTTTGCTTGGTAAGTAAATTGGGTACCACTACCACCATCCAAGTGTATTACTTAGGTAAATATTTAACTCAAATGCGTGAAGAAAACCAGAAAACTTGAGAGAGCTGTAGGAGGTTCTGCTCTGAAGTATTTTTTAACTTTTGAGACAAAGACATTCAGTGAAGATTTTACATGTGAAAAACATTCCATGGCTCTAAATGTAATTACTGTATTTATAAGACAAGCACCAAATACAAATTCTAAAAATTAATCTGGAAATTAAAGCCCTTCCCATTAACATGGAGAAAGTCAGATGGTAATCTTTCCATTCCCTAACACTTTCTTAGGCAAAAAGAAGTCAGTGTTCTTCCTCTCCTTCTTTAAGTAGCCTGTCCACACCTTCAGATTTACCCAATAGAAGTACTGGAAGAAGCCTAGGGTAAGGCACTGAAGTATTTTATGCAGTAGTAAAAGAAATAAAGACCTGCAGTAGGATGAGACAGACATCGATTTCCTTCCTAGGCAGAGGTATATCTACTGCCAGTACTTCAAAACCAAGTTCAGTTCAATACCAGTGGTTTTACAACCACAGTATTATTCAGATGCATAATAAATTTAAATATCACTGAAAAAAAACCCTCGAATAAGCACTTCATTGTAGCCATTTTCATTATAGGACATATTGTGAAATGCCAGTGCTTACGTCTCTCTATATATGTACATATATATACATCTATACACACAAAATCCTGCTGATTCAGATTAACACAAATTTTCTATAACAAATCCCAGTTTGTCATTACATAAAAATCTTTTAAATTCTCTTTGCTTAACACGTGCACCTGAAAATATGTCCCTCACTTCTCAAGAGTTCTTTAGCACAGCAGCCATAAAAGCCAAGCAGAGGCACCGTAGCTGAACACAGGGGTTCTGTGGGTTCTCTGCCAGAGCAAAGAATCCCAACCCTTCCAGCCTCGTGTTTCTGGGCACTCAGGGTGGAACCCAAAGAGGATTTTTATTTGAGAAGAATGTTACGGCAGGCCCCGCTCACACAGAATACGTGCAGCGTAAACAGCAGGTACCGAAATGGCTCACAGGGAGCGGAAAATTCGACTACCTTTGAAACACTAAACTTCAAAGACCATAACACGTTTTGGACGGGATCTGTAGCTGCCAGGTATTTTGTGCTTTTGGGTACCAGGATGTAAATCAACGTCACTCACCTCCCCACAAACTCGGCTCCTTTTTAAGACAGGCTAGCCAACTCTGCTGCGTAATGCGAGAATTAGCTCAGTAAGTATTACTCTGGGGCTTTCCAGGCTGGAAAGCTGAGCCACAGAGATGGCCGGGGGACAGCCTTTTTGCAGTGGGAATAGCCAGCGTTAACGAAACCAAACGAAGAATTAGCAAGTTTTTTAACGCGCCAGGAGTAATCCCGGCGGGAAGGGGAGGAGAGGGCGGGAAGAAAAGGGGAGGAGATGGCGGGAAGGCCGCAGCGCGGACCGGACCGGCCCGGCCCCGCGGGGGCGACACTGCGCGCCCCCCGCCCCGGCCACGCGGCGCG
>VZSE01013747.1:203887-277328 GCA_013398275.1 Promerops cafer
CGGTGATGGTGTCAGCGCACGGCGCCGCGGCGCAGAGAGGCCCGGCCATGCGCCGTGTGGCCCGGCCATGTCGCGCCTCCCGCAGCAGGGGCTTGTCCTGGCGGCCCGGGGCTGGCGCGGCGCCGCAGGTCAGACACCCCTCCTCCCCCACACCCCGACACCGGCCGCGGCTCCGGTAGTGACACCCGGCTATCGCCGCTTACAGCCCCGCTTTCGCTTCTCGGGTCGCGGGAAAGCGGCTCTCCCCGGCGGCTCAGTGGCAGCCACGGTCAGGGCCGAATCCCAGGGAAGAATAGGCAGTAACTGGAATAATAAAGCAACGGTAGAAAGCTCCTTGCTGCCTTCAGGGTGTTGCTTTATTTAATGCCCGCTGTGTCCGTCTCGTTGCGAGCTGCCCTGTTTTTCTGCTGTATATGTGGAGAAAAAACAGTAGAAACACCAATTCTAAACTAGACTGCACAGAAAACTGCAGTTACATTTCACCGCCCGGGTATCCAGTCAAGCATCACATAGTGAACGTTTCATGTTATGACTATTAGTTGTCATGCATAAATGATCTTCAGCTAGAGGTTAATCATACTGGCTCCCACAGCAAATCCACGGTCTGTATGTTTTGCTGTAAGCCTTGGAGTCTCAGCTACCTGAAAGGCAGACGTTTTGTTTGTGTTATCCTTGCTTATGCAAGTGAAAAGTTAATAGTATTTGTTATAAGAATGGCAGCACAAATTGGTTTTCTAGTAGGCACATGGTAAGTAACAGTGCTAAGTAACATAAGCTGTAAAAGGTTTCCAAAACATCAAGTAGATGTTTGCCTTCTGACCACCTTCTCCTTCCTACAGGTCTGGATGATTTGTATTCAGGCACAAGCTCTTCTGCTGTAAAAGGCTGTGACTGAGAATTCTAAAGTTTCTGACAATTCATTTTTAATTTTAGATTTTGTCTTATCGTGCACATTCCCAGCTCACAGATGCATACTTGTAGTTGTCTTTAAAACTCACCTGCTTTGGCTGCGTGTGGGTTTGGAACTGGAATACATAACTATTCAGTTTGGCTAATGCTGCTGCCATGGAAGGCCAATATATAAACAGGGACTCGCAGGTATCCTCCAGACAGGAAAAGAAAATCACATTCCTGTATAACCCTGTGTTATGTGATGGTTTCTTTGCAGCATTATTAGTAAAAAACAGAACTGGAAAGGCCTTGAAAACTGTATAATTGTTCCAGATGAGAGAAATTTTTTGAAGACATAGTCAAGAAGAGACAATATACAGGTGTGGTGCTTGGAGCCCTGTGGTGTTTGAGGGAAGCAAGGGAGGGAGAATGCCGAATCATTTCATAAACTATTGTGATGCACAGCAAGTGGAGATGTTAAGGAGGGATATTTATGTCATTTAAGTGAAGGAATGCTGCTAAGAGTCTCATGACTAGACTACAGTTCTGCATTTCCTAACTGGAAAGTTTTGGATTTTTTTTTTTACCTTAACATGGTGCGTTTCTTTTCCTCTAGTTTGCAAGTCATGTGCTCTCCGAAGATTTTCCATCCAGCCTGCCCAGCAGAAGAAGATTCCAAACCGGTATTTGGGCCAGCCCAGCCCCTTCACACACCCACATCTGCTCAAACCAGGTGAGGTTTGGGCCCTGCATGAGCCAGCCATTGAGATTTTCTCCTCTCTGTTTTTCTGAGTGTATTGATTTGCTGCATCATAGAGTTGTCTGCGGTTTCAGCTGTTTATGACTACCTTCATTAGCCAGTAATTATACTTAGTAGCTAATTTCCTTGTCTGAGATGATACTGATTCCAAAAATGGGCTTCACATGTGATGGCTTTCATATCTTCTTTATTTTTTCTCATGTCGTACTCAGGGTTGTTTACTTGGGTGCTGCAGGCCTTTTGTGGCAGTGGCATTTTGTGGACTCATTGTCCTGCAAATAAATATGGTTTTTATTGAGAGAGAGTCTTTTGTGCAAGCTGAACTGTCAGAATGGTTCATATCCCATGTCTTGTGAGTCACAAAACAGAGGTGCAGTTTGGCAAAGGTGAATGGGGAGGGACATTGATAGATGGACACCACTTGTCTAAAGAATGTGCCCTGTTCAGAGGAATATTCAATATGAGGAAAAGGAGAAAAAGAAACTTGTGACTATGAAGTTAGACAGTAGTGATAGAAGCTGGGGTTGTGCATTTTTTTGAGATTCATGAAAATGAGAATGTAGGCATAAGATGACCACAATTAAATCTAAAAACAAACAAAAAATTGCAGCAAAAATATATTCAAGAATATGTCCAGGAAAACGTTCTGTGTTCTTCCATAGGTGGGTATAAAGTGAGAACAGATGAATATGTGTATGTACATATATATACACACACACACTTGTATTTAATTGTAGAATAATTCAGGTCAGAAGGAACCTCACACAGTTAACAGGTTGCCCCTGTGCTCAAAGCTGGGCTAACTTCAGCATTAGATAAGGTTGCTTAGGGTACTGAAAGTGCAGCTGAAGCACTGGAAGTGGATTCTAGCTATCCAAAGTATTTTTCCATTTAATAAAGTATAGGTAGTTTCCTTAAAATAATGTGACATTGTTTTATTGCAATTATTGTTTCAAAAAGTAAATGCCTTTAATGCAAAGAGAATTTCCAGGCCTCACAGTTGGAAGACAACTGGGATCCCCATGTTTCACCCCATTGCAGCTTCTGAAATTTACTGGACTGTGGCAGTTAAAAAGCTGACTGGAATGCGGTGGGACATAGCAAATTTGCAGTATAACATTGTGGAATTGTGAGGCCAGATTGCATTAAAACAGTTTCTGTGTTCTCTGTCATTTCTACATTTACAGAGTAAAATAAATGTGGTGGGTTTTTTGGGTTTGTTTGGTTCTTTTTAAAGACTATTACTTCTAATAGGTATTGAGAATATAATCGAAAAGGTATAAAAATTAGTGCAAATAGAACTTCCCCCTCCCACTGCATTCATGCAAGAATCCACTTGCAGTACAAGTCAAATGTCATTTTTTGCTCTAGAATTGCTGCTGTGTAATACATGAAAGAGGAAGAAAAGATTATGAAAGTGGAAAGTTAACAGTATCAAAGTTCAATCTATGTTAAAATAGGGTATTAGCCAAAGTACTGATTAAGACTCTTATGTTAATTTAGATCTTAATTAGGGAGTCTTACAATTTTAAAAATACATACTTCAGCTGTTGCTGGTTGTCCTTTGAACTTCAGTCCTCTTTTGGTGAGTATCTTGATTGCTGTATTTCATGTCTTTTGGGACTGGATCAGTTGAAAGAGTACCTTCATCTGAGAGATCATTTGCTTAGTTAGTGTTATTAGAAATACAGTATTTAACTTTAGAAAAATCTGAATTGTTAAACATTGAGAAAAGCTACATATGCCCTGGAGAAGATCCCTTCCCTTAACAGGAGTCTGATGGCAGCCTGCAGCCTGTGGTTTGTTTCTGCCTGGAATCTTGTGACTGGTTAGACTCTGCAACCTCCGTGCCTCTGCCTGATCTCCCAGAATCTCTGACACTCAATCTGCCCCTTGTGGTTTAGAAATAGTCACTTTATGAGTTGACTTAGTGTGTATTTGAACAACCATTCTAGCTTTATCTGAGGAAATTAATGCTCAACCTCAGGAGGCAAACTTCTGTTCAATGTCCACGCTGTAAAACCCATCAGTTTTTAGCGGTCAAAGTTCAGTTTGCCTTGCCCCTTCCCCTTTTTTTTAACATGTTCTCTGCAAACATTTGGATGTTTGTCTAAATCTACCAGGATTTGTGATTTCTACCTTTGCACAGAAATATGTAACACCGCATCTAATTGGTTAAAACCAATGTCTGTCTTTGCATGATGGAGAAGCAGCCTGAATGAGGATGTGCTGTAGGATGGAAGCTGAGGAGGTGCAAGGGAAAGGCTTGTGAGGGATTACAAAGAAGCCATGCACATGTAAGGCATCAGGGAGTAGGCAGGAATCAGACATGTGCTAGTAAAGTAGCCTTAGTGCCTTGAATTTCTCCATCTGATTTGTTTTGTGTTCACAGGAGAGGTAACCCCAGGATTGTCACAGGTGGAATATGCTCTTCGCCGACACAAACTGATGGTGTTGATCCAGAAGGAAGCCCAAGGCTGGGATGGTTTGGACCACACAGTGATTCTGCTGTCCAACCCCACATACTACATGAGCAATGACATCCCGTATATTTTCCACCAGGACACTAACTTCCTGTACCTCTGTGGGTTTCAGGAGCCTGACAGCATCCTGGTGCTGCAGAGCATTCCTGGCAAAGCGCTGCCATCTCACAAATCCATACTTTTTGTGCCCCGGAGAGATCCAAATCGAGAGCTGTGGGACGGGCCCAGATCAGGCCCAGATGGGGCAATTGCTCTCACAGGAGTAGATGAAGCTTACACCATTGAGGAGTTCAGGCACTTGGTGGCCAAGCTGAAAGGTAACAAAAAAATAGAGGGAATGAGATGAGGATGTGGTCTGCAGAGTCTGAGTGGTACAGGTTTGGGAGGTGGTCTGTGACATCACTTTGAGACTAAAATGAACTTGGGGAGGGGCAAAGAGTATGGCTGTGGCAAAGGCAGTTGAAGTTCGTGTTAGCTCTTTGAGGGCCACCAATGGATATGTAGTTTTCAAAATTTCTTACTTTCTTGTGTATCCATGTGAATGCCAGTCGGCATATCTGTGAAAGATTAAGGAACAGGATAAGCAATACTGTGTTCCTGTTTTAGTCATATCTGTTTGCTGAGAGCCAGAACCAGATGATATATAGGAAACTTGAAGGCTTTTTATTCATAGTGCACTTGGAAAACAATCCACACAGGGAGCTTGTTAGTCCACTCACATTTAGCTAGATGATGACTTGGGCCTGAAATACAAACATTACTGTCATTTAGAAATATTATTCTACATCTCACATCACCATGTAGCCTCAATACTTACAATCCTGGGGGAACTTAAATAAAATAAATTATAAAATAAAGCTGAAGAAGGCTCATGACAATATAATAAGGGCAAGTGTGACTTTGGAGGGGTTACACAACTAGAGGGAGAGAATTCTGGAGTATTAAATACCATCTTGGAATCAGTTATTTTGTTTCAAAAAGGGATGTCTTGAAAATGGGTAAGTCACAGGGCAAAGGATGATCAAAGAAAGTATGAAATGTGTGTGAGATACATGCTGAACGAACCTGCTCAGCTTGAAAAAAAGACAACAAGGCAAGGTATGAGATGTGTGTAGTTGGGGAAAGCACAGAGGATGACTATGATTGATTAATTGCTGGTTTTCCTAACTTGAAAACAAAGCGAACACTGAATTGAATTATCACATGGCAGGGTTTGGCATGTCTTAAGTTGTAGATCATTCATGGAAGTTTGGAATATCAAAATTAAAATGGAATCAGAAGTTTGTAATTCTGTGAGGGAGAGGTCCATGAAAAGCAGTAAATCAGTTAAGGGCAATACTTTTTAATGAATGCCCAGTTTCTTAGACACTTTTTGTAAGCACCTGCTAATTGTTACTGTCACCAAAGGAGGAGGGCTTTGGTGGACATCAGCAGTGACTCACCATGGCTTTTCTACTAATTTGCATTTTAAATGTTCCCGTGAGGAGACTGTTTGTTTTAACTGATGTTCTGAATAAATTTCCACTGCGAGTAAATGTGTCTATTCTCAGTAAGCTCATCTTCTTTGAATGGCTGAAATAAGCAGTTGTTCCCCCAAGTGTCCTGAGGCGTTGTTGATAATGATCTTGATTCCATGCAAAAAGGTAAATTGCTTTCACTTGTCAGTGTGGACAGGCTGAATGGGAGAACGATTTAGAAGGTGCACTGTGATGTGATGGCTGCTTAGCTTACACAAGTGTAACTTTGACAGGTGAATTCTGAATGGATCTGAGCCTGTTGCATATATTCGGTGATGGTTGTAAACCCCATTATTTGCCCAGAAGTGGGGATTTGTCAAATAGATATGCTATGAATTGGTAATCTTCCAAATTTTGAAGAGACTGCTGGTATTCTGTGACAGTGAAAGTGTCAATGTAGATAGTGTCAATGTAGATTCAGAGAAAATTAGTTTTCTCAAATACAGCAACAGATCTCGTTTAGGAGGAGTGAGTTAGTTTAGTATGGGGAGGACATTTCTGCATTTATTTTAGTCTGTGTCAACCTTTGTATTCCAGGTGAGTCAAACGTGGTTTGGTATGACTTGAGAAAACCAGTACATGCAGAGCTGCACTCTGACTACATGCAGCCCCTGGCTGAGGTAAAAGCTCGGAGCAAAAACCGCATCCAGGGCGTTCGACATCTCGTGCAAAACCTTCGGCTGATCAAATCCCCTGCAGAGATTGAGAGGATGAAGATAGCTGGCCGGGTGACTGCAGAGGTAATGGGGTTGTGTGCTCTGAATGAACCAGTGCATTCCCTTGACGAGGTGACATGAGTTGGAAGGAGAGCTTTGGTCTAATCTGTTACTGACCTGCTCTGTCTCAACCACTGGCTGGGCTTGGCACCCTCCACAGGACAAGGAGAAACAGGAAGACTGTTAGGACTACCAGATTCTCTCAATTAGCATAACTCCAGTGAAGCAAAGCCAGCAGCTGTTAGACTAGCAAAGGCTAGCCTTTTCACTGTCTCCCCAGCTTCCTCTCTGCTTTCCAAAATAATTTTCTTTCCCATCTATTATGTTTATTTTGAGGAAACAGGATTTTTATGAAGATGTTTCCTATGTATGTGTCTGCATTCCCCCTTCACCCTCAAATACCTTTTGAACTCATTGGCCACTTATAAACAAATCTGACAGATACCTCAAATGCAGTTACATTTTTGTAAATATTATTAAAATAGCCAAGTAGAAAAGAGAGGCACATGTTGTCCTTCTCTGAAGGAAAAGCTGCTTAAGGCAATCCTGTTATACCTGAGGGAATCCATGGGTGAGACAACTTCTAAAATGCCAAACCATGGAATCAGCCTCAATCATCTAATCCTTTTTTTTTTTTTTTCCCCAAAAACTAGGGTCAGTCATCCCCTAAATACAGTTTCATAGGGTATAGATATTAACTGGTTCTAGTCTTGACAGCACTTTTGCCAAAGAAATTGGTGAAACCCTCTGGTTCTCTGCCAGCTGATTTTGGGCCTTCCTCAAGAGACAACAGGTAGAAAAAAAACAGTTCAGGCTCCTTTGCTAACTGAAAGTCCCTTCCTTTTCATAGGCTTTCACAGAGACAATGTTTGCCAGTAAATCCCCCGTGGATGAAGCCTTTCTGTATGCAAAGGTGAGTATTTTGTAGCTGGAAGTGAGATAGAAGGGCTGGATGTTGATTATCCTCCCAGGAAACCAGAAATGTCAGATCTTTTTATCAAGTGTCTCCCACTGTAGCACATTTATTCACCCAACTCTTGTGGTTCCTTGGACATGCAGGAGAGTCAGTGTGAGGAATTCTTCAGCTGTACTTCCTATACCCTTATTTAAGGAGTGTAGCATTTGTCTAAGTTTCTCTCTGTGGATGTCTTTTTGTACTGTATTGAAATGCAAAACCTGCTAAACAATTGGAGGTAAAGTTTCTACCTTATTCTATAATACAGGTCTGTAGTACAAAATTTAAGTAGTTGTAACACATGTTTGTAAAGCCTGCTTCTCTTGCCTCTAGCCTCTTACTATATCAGATTACCACAGCCATCTTGAAGCAGTTTAGATGCCTCTCAGGTACAAAATAAGGACTAATTGGCCTGCACATTTGGTAAGGAACTTTGTAAGGAATTGCAGTGAGATGCCTGTTCAAGAAACATCAGCAGGATTTGACCCTCTGTTACTACATGGATGGGCCTGTACTGCCATGGCACTGTCAGTACTGAGTCGAAAAAACTACTTTAATTAAAGTGTATTTTACAGATCAGTTTTTCAGTCCAGACCAGGATCATAAAACCTTTGCTCCATGTAGGCATCCTGGAGTGTTCTGTCCCATGTGATTTTGCTAACCATAGAAAAGACATGCTATTAATATGTTGAGGGTCTTTATAGATGTAAATGTATTAATTTCCATGCTTTCATCTGCTTCATCCTTCAAGAAAGGTAAAGATCTTGAGGCTTAGGGGGCTTTTTTCTTCTATCCCCTCAGACATCAAGGTAGTGCATGCTTTCAAACCTTCCTAGTTCAACAGTCATGAAAAATAGATACTGCTGTAAATATGCTGATACTTTGCAATTTTAAAAGACAGAAACAAACCATGACTGTTGTCATGCTGACATATAGGATCTTAGAAAATTCGCAAAGTCTTATGGCATATAAGAGCATTACTTTATATAAAAACAAATCCTCACCTGGGTATATGACAATGTAGTGAATGTTTGAGACAGTATTGAACAGCTTGTACCAGAAACAACTTCCTGGAGATCCTGTAAAGGCTTGAAAAACTCGTGAAAAAGTGGATGGTTCTGTATTTTTTTTTCTCCAGAGTCCTTGAAAAATATTTAAGACTGCTTTCATTTAGTCAACTCACTTTTCAGTTTCACTTTGTATTGTACAAATTAAGTAAACAGTTGTAGGACAAGAATTATTATGGTTCTAGGGCAGTTAATCACCTGAATCAGCACTAATGGTTTCCTCTCCTCTGTATTATTACTCCAGTTCGAATTCGAGTGCCGGGCTCGTGGTGCTGACATATTGGCATACCCCCCTGTTGTTGCTGGTGGCAACAGATCAAACACTTTGCACTATGTGAAGAATAATCAGCTCATCAAGGTAACCCTTGTGCTGTCCAGTAACTTGAAATGCAGTGCTGTGACACAAATATACATTCCCTAGCTGCTGCTTGTTTTGACTGAACACATCAAAGCACTTAAATGGGGAATAGCAAGGGAAAAGAATCCTGCCCTGGTTAATTTTACTGTCAGTGGCAGATTCAACTTGTCTTTCTGTCCTCTCAGTTCTTGCTGCAGTATTTTCTGAGCAGTGCCAGGACTTGCAAACAAGGTTGCAGATAATTTAGTGAACATGTCTGCTCTCACAGCAGCTTGCAATGCTGGGGGCCTCACAAAAAAGGGGAGCCACTGTTGCAGGCAGAGCAAAGGCACCGGGGGGGCTCTTTGGCTGTCACTTGCATTCCTTGGCCTTGCTTTGCAATATAAGGACAAAGTGCATTCCTGCTCTGGTGAAGCTGAAAAGGATTTTGGGTTCCATGTAGCCCAGCAAAGCAGGGAAGGGGAACTAGTAGGGAACGGATCAGCGTTAAATGTCAAGAGGTGGCAGAGTAACGTGTTTTGTCTTATTTTGAGGATTCTTGTTGAATTGAACCCTCTCCAGCTTTCCTGACAATAGGTCTTTAGATTCCAATAAGTGTTTTCAGGAGCAGTATTCCCTCACTGCTCTGCTCGCTGTTTACTTTTCAGAGGAGCATATTTTTCCTCTGTCTTAATGCAAAATGAAACTTTCCCACTAGCATTGTCTTTTCTTGAAGCTGGCACACTAGCAGACCTTGAAATGAACTGGAGAGACAAATGTACAAAAGATATGACAGGCTGCTTTTGGCAGGAAGAAGCCTCCTTTGTTGTTCTGTCATCCAAGGTCAGGCGTGCTGCTGTAACCCCAGTTGCTTCTGTTAAAGTTGTTCAGTTAAATGACTGTCACTTGTTTTTTGCCAAAACTATTAAGTAGGAGGTTAAACCCATAAACTTGACTCTTCCTTTGTGTGCTGCTTCCTACAGATCTTGTTTCCAAATAGGCTAACAAAGTGTCTAATTTGGGAGATGTCTGAATGTTCCATTCAGTCTTTTACGTAGAGGGCTCTGCTTTAAAGAAAGAGGACAAGCACAGCATAAGGCATTTACTGGACAATCAAACCACAGGCTGAATTCCCTTAGTCAATAAATTGTTACTTAGCTTGTTTGATTGCTTGGAAGATGGCAGGTGCTGTACTTTCAGATTTGCCTTAAAGAATTCAACCAGCTATTCTGAAAAAGTTAAAAAGTACAGTTTAAATGTATAGTTAATGGCCTGTCTATTCAGTGGAATAGTGAGGTCTGCTCACTGCTGGTTTATCTGCTGTGTGTCTGTGTCAGTTAACTGTACACAATGATAGCGGAAGTAGCACTAGCAGTGAAATTCTGCTGCTTTATTCTTTCCCTTAACATGCTGCAATTATGCCTTGTCATTCCACATCATGTCTGCTGGCACAGTCATGGATCTGTGGACTGAACCTCTACATGTAGTGTCAATCTGTAGAGAATTTAATCCAAACTTTTTTAACATCTTGCTGCTCTATTTGTTGTTAGCCCCTTTAAGGAGGGAAAGCAAGGCAGTGGTTTTGTTCCTGGCCCATGGTCTTTCTTCCGTGTGACTTTCTGGGATAAGTGTAGTCATTGATATGGAACAGTTTTGCTGAAGTGAATTGGAGATTCACATCTCCAAAAATTTTTTCTTCATTACCAGATAGATCCAGAAAGATACGTTAAAACAGTCAAGAAAGTCTTAGAAGACAAAGGGAAGGTTGTACAAGCTCTTCACCAGTGCATTTACAGCAGTGATACACTGTCAGATTTTGTGATACAAAGTGATTTTGCTGGGTCCTTGTATCCTATGACAAGGGTAAATTTGTAGCTGTTAGTGATCCTGCGGGGAGCTCAGAAATCCTATGCTTTTGTTGCAAACCACCTCTGTTTCAGTCACTATAGCTGAGAACTTCTAGTGAAAGGAGTCATAGGCAAAATTTGCTGGAGTTAAGCAATCCAGGTGTGAATAGGACTTGTCTCAGAGAGCAGAATAGTTCAAGGCAAATGCCTTTTTTTTACTCCAAAATCTTAATCTTAAAAGTTCAGACAGTAGACAAGCATAACAGTCAGAGACTACCTTACAGAGAAGCAATCCAACTGGAATGGCCTGTTTATAAACAGCAGTACCTGGGGTATTACTCTGCAAAAGGAATTCACATTTCTGCAGCTGCATTATGAAAACAGAAGCATAATCTCCTTTCCTGCTTTCAGACAGAAAAATCAATTAATAGCTGGACTGACCCACAGAGCATTTTTTCCTATTATTCTCCAGGATGGTGAACTGGTCTTGCTAGATGGTGGATGTGAATTTTCCTCCTATGTGAGTGATATCACACGTACCTGGCCTGTCAATGGAAGGTATGCTGCAATAAGTTTTTTTGAAGAATTTTGATAAGTTCTTAAATAATTGATAGATTGTGTGTATGTTTAATCATAGTTTTACCATGTCCCATTCTGTGGTGCTTCAGAGTAATCAAATTATATAAAGTAATCATTCAGCTGTATTCCCCACTGCCTCATTAATTACTGCATGAATATATGTGATTATTGCTATTTTCAGCTATTACAGCATGCTTTAAGTTCAGAGAGGGCTTTTGTACATTCAGCTGTGGCTGACTCCAGTTGTGTGTAAGAACACAGGAGTTTCAGTTGATGTGTACTCTGCCAGTTGTGAATTTGCTGGTGTGGCCTTTCATACAAGGAGACAGCTGCTTTGCTTTCTGGTTTTCCCCTGCTCCATCTTTGAACTCAATCTGTGTCCAGAATAAGGTCTGGGGACAGAACCTCTTTTCTCATGGAAACAGAGATTAAGTTGTGAGATATTCCTTTACTCAATGGCCTTCAGGTTCACCAAACCCCAAGCAGAACTGTATCAAGCTGTCCTGGATATCCAGAAGTCCTGCTTGAGCCTCTGCTCCCCTGGCATGAGTCTGGAAAATATCTACAGCCTCATGCTGAGCCTTATTGGACAGAAGCTGAAAGACCTGGGTGTCCTGGAGAGCAGCATCACTGACAGCCATTTTTTCAAGGTACTTCAAGTTTTTTACTCTAGTTTACCCCTGTTTACTCTAGTTTACTCCTATTAATCCTGATTGTTTTATCCTTGGGTAGTTTTAGAGCTTTAATTTGGGTCAAGAATGTGGTTTCAAGATGTTTCTTCTAATTGCTGCTACACGGTGTTTAATTCATGTTGTGGGCTGGTCTCAGCCCAGGAATTAAATTCTCTGAGAGAGGGCTTAACTCCAAGATGTGATTCAACCATTTGATGCACAAGTTGGTCTGAAGTAATCCCCAGTCTTATATGCACATAGTGTGAATATTTGTTCCTTGGCTCTTGCTGTTTCACTCTGCAGATCCATTCCCATTGCTCTGCACTACTTGCCAGCACAGAAACAGCTTTAGAGCACAGTCTGAAGGGAACTATAGGCACATGGGCACTAACACAAGATTCTGGGTCCAGGGTTGATTGCAGGCAGTTATTTGTACTTTTGTGGTTTGTTTAACATCACATAAATCTGCAGTGGCACCAAAAGGTGCAGCCTATTCTCAGTCATTCCACCTGCTGCCCCTTCCTGCACCATTTTGTGTCAGTACTGGGATTCACAGAGCTACCTGGTGAACAAGACTGGGAAACTGGTCTGCCTTAGAGCTGATCCTGCAGATAAATCGGATTGGTTTGCAGTTAGAGAAGTTTATCCGGTCACTCTCACTGCAGAGCTGCATGATTGCTGATGCCAATACTGCAAAGATGGCGGAACCAGGTGACGGCACTACGGCTTTTGGCAGCCGGACAGGTTCCTGCCGGATTTAGTTGAGCGCGGTGCCGGTGCCATGGCAGCCCCGGCTGCCGCCGGCGGACGGAGGGTGTCGTGCCGGATTCTTCCGGCAGGTGGAAGCACAGCCAGACGGGAGCAGCGCCTGCAGCTCAGGCCCCTGGGAATGAGGAGCGTGGAGCAGGGAGGAGTTCTCGCTGATTCCTGCTTTAGACGGAGATTAGGATGGTGTGGGGGGAGGCGGTGTCTGTGCCTTGTAGAGGTGGATTAAAATCATGCTGTAGCTACTGAATGCACGGCGAGTGCTGTGCATAGGAGACCACTTTCACAGCTCAGAGCAGCTGTACCCGCTGCTGTCAGTTGTGAAGATCCGCTGATGGGAGTGGTGCAGGGCTTGGATGTTTAAGGGATGGAAAGGGTTGGGCAGCAAAGCTCAGTGATATGCAAAGTGACATCTTGCCTGACATGCTGAGATGGTGATGGGTTTGGGCTGTTCTTTTCAGTGCAGAGGAAAGGCAATCTGCAATGTGCTCATACTAGGCACCTAGTAATGGTGGCTTTTAAGGGCCATCCAGTTCTAGTAAATGGAAGGCAGGCCCTGGTGACCTAGGCATGGCAGTAAGACTACTAACTATTCTGTCTCTTTTCCCTGTCTTTTGCATTGGAACAAGTTGGGCTGTGTTTAGTTGCCTCTGTGACACTTGTTCTGTCTTCTCTTAGGCTGTTCGAAAGTACTGCCCTCATCATGTGGGCCATTACTTGGGCATGGATGTTCACGATACCCCAGATATATCCCGATCGCTCCCATTCCAACCAGGCATGGTGATAACCATTGAACCAGGTAAAAGCAGTCAAGGGTAGACAAAAACATGCAACACTGAGGGTAACAGTGTTCAATAATTAGCTGGTCCTGCAGACCAAGGCATTCAGATCCTTTCTGGTGAAGCTGGAAACTATAGCAGTATTGGAAAGCCTTCAGTTATTCCCCTCCCAAAGTCATTACAGTATGAGAAAACCCTATTTCTTTCCCAAACATAGCCAAGGTAACATGTAGTGGGAGAAAACTCAGGAAGCAGAGTAGTGTAGAGCTCAGGCTGTGCAGCATAGGTGAACTGCAGTGCAGAACTCAGGGTCAATTCACTTGTGCTGTGTTCTGTGTTCCTGCCACTGAACTTCTACCAGTCACTGGTAGTGTCTTAAGCATTGCAGTCTGCAGTTATAGGGATTTACAACTTAGCTTTGCAAATCAGGCATACTGTGAGGAATCTTCTTTCTCCTTGTCACTAGATTTGGAGCTGTCAGCTGGAAACTTATATTTAATGCTTGCCTCTTCTCTCACTCTATTCAGAACATTGTTGAAGTCATCATTGTGAATGTAACACTGAGAGCAAGAAGTGTGAAAAGGCCAAGTGTAACTATGGAAGTTTTTAATAGTGTGCTGATATCTGTAGGCACAGAGGGACACTTTGCTGTCTTTGCCTACCAGCACCCATGAGTGAGAGGAAAGAGAGTAACTTGCCATATTAAAAATTCTCAGGATCAAACACATTATGTTGCTCAAAGTCCAACCCTGCTCTCCTGGTGGTGCAGTAAGGGAAAGGTGATACTCTGGGGAGTGTTGTGTGTTTTAATTCCCTTTCTTCTTTCAGGCATTTATATCCCTGAGGACGATGCAAGTGCTCCTGAGAGCTTTCGTGGCATTGGTGTGCGCATTGAGGATGATGTTGTGATAACAGAGGATGCACCTCTTGTCTTGTCTGCTGACTGTCCCAAGGATATCTACCACATTGAGCAGATCTGTGGCCGCAGCTCATGATGCCCCTTCTCTGCCTCTTTCATCCTCCATGGGAGACGCAGCCCCTCAGGGATGCAGATCCCTTGCTGGCTGTAGTTGTCAAGTGATGGAAGGCATGGACAGTCGATGGCTGTTTCCAAGACTGGTACTGGGCAGTGGAATGCAAAAGGCTTGGGTACTGAGGAATAAAACAAAGCAACCTTTTCTGTGTGCAATCTTCTGATTTGTGCTGATGTTGAACTGTTGTATGATGTGGGAGTGGATTCATCCCTCTGCCGGCTGGATCCACGTGTTCTGGGGCCCTTGGGGGGGTTGAATTTTGTCAGTGCCACAAGATGCTTAGGTACGACAGCTGAGACCAAGGCCCCTCTTTTTTCCCCTCAGCAGCAGTTTCACAACAGTCAGATTTTTAAAATGAGGCTTTTATAAATGCTGGTTTGGGATAAGAAAGTGTCAACTTGAATTTTATAGTACCGTGTATGGAGAGAGTCTGGTAATCAAGAAGATGGGTTTGGTGGAGAGGTGGTTGTATCTGAAGCCAGTGGAGAATTCTTTTAGTATTTTAAGGATAAGGATGTGTTTAGGCCTTGTTCAGGCATATGCAAAATAGGCCTGCAGCAGAGAAAAACACCTTGTCTTTCAGCTTATTGGAGTGTTGGGTAATTTCAAAAAATACAAATAGGGCTCAGAAGGTTAGACATATCTATTCTTGCTGTCTTCCACATTCCCCTCCTTTTGTTCCAAAGGTCCATTCCTTTTTCCTGCTCTGAGTCCCTCTCTACCCTAGGAAGCAAGGCCATGTTGATTATGCTGGACTCCACTGGTGAGCTGTTGGTTGTCACCCAGATGTGACGTGTCCAGTTCTGGGGCAGTCACAGCACCTTTCTGTCTTATGCTTGCTGTGTGCTGTAAGTGCCAGCAACTTCAGCAGTGTGGTTTTGAAGAGTCTGCCCTATGGCCAGTGTCAAGTCTTTACACAGCTTTTATATGGATTTAAAATTCTTCTTTTCTGAATTCTGAGGGCATGATAAGGGCTGACTTTTGGGTTTTTCTAAGTGCTCTGATAATATTTTTGAATAATGTTACTAATGTTACTGCTAATGTTGCTGGGGCTAGGTTGGATGAGGAGTAAAGAGAAGAGTCTTCTACCCTGAACATCAGCCGACCACCCAGGCCATTGTATGCCATAGTAAATACACCTACTAAGGCAAGCACAGCATCTGTGTATTTACTGAAAATATTTAGAAAACCAGCTATTTAACATGTCTGAAAAATACCTTTCATCAGAGCATCTCCTGTTATTTACACTTGCTGTGGCATCACCTTACTTCCTTTCTTATGGTAGCTTTCAGTGCTCTTCATCTGTTACACTAAATTTTCTTTCTCTTCTCTTCCTAGACTGTCTATTTTTTATGCCTATGTCACTGCTTCCTAATCCATTTTACTTTATCAATGTCACTGCCTCTTCCCTGGTTTGGCCTAATTCCCCACAGTGAATGTATCCAGAAGCATGTAGGGAAGGTGGTCAGGGTTTTGGAGGTTGACCTCTGGCTCTGTTGCTGTGTAATCTCTAGAAAAATCTGCACTTTCTTTCCTCCCTCTTTTTGTTTTTTTCTGTTTCACTTAGTGAAGGCCAAGTGGGCAGTGTCTTGCATCTCTCATTGCATTTAACATGAGCTGGGTGCATGCACTGGGGTTTGAATTTTGGCACGTGAAAGGCAGCCAAGGCATGCCATAATTTTATTTTCTAAACATGACAAAAATAAATGCTTTTACAGGGTTTAGTGTATCAAGTTTCACCTATTTAAGGGAATCTGCTAATCTCTGATGGCAGTGCTTGTTAAATACTCCTGTGTTGCAGTGATAGCTACAGCCTAAAATGTTAGAAGCGAGGCTTCCTAAGTATGAACACAGACCTGACGAATTTTGACATTGTTCTGATCTGTAATACATTTGTTCCAATTACACCTGTTAGAGCCATATCAACTGGGCCAAATCTTGGAAATTTTGGAACTATGTAAGCAGCTTAAAATAACATTAATCTGAGAGATGCATGTGTGGGCTGATTTGCACATCTGCCCACACATCTAACAGAGTTAATAATGGTACTTACTGTAAATAAGCCTTTAAAAATGCATATATACAAATTATTTTTTAAATAAAACAATTTGTAGAAAGTCATTTCTCAGGCCATCAAGTTGCATGCTGTTGAATACACACCTCCAAAAACAGCACTATTTTTCAGGGAGATTTATAAATTGTGTGTGACCTGTCTTAGACTTGAAATAACATTGTCAAATGTAGGCACACACTAATTTCTACTCCTCTCAGGAAAATCCTGCAACTTGTAAACACCAGTAGATCTTAGGAATGCTGTGGATGAATGTTTCTGTTAGTAAAGAAGTGTTCATGACTCTGCTGAGTGGAAAGTAATGGATCTGCTATGGC
Source organism: Promerops cafer (assembly GCA_013398275.1). Lineage (NCBI taxonomy): Eukaryota > Metazoa > Chordata > Aves > Passeriformes > Nectariniidae > Promerops > Promerops cafer. The sequence continues at coordinate 220,677 of VZSE01013747.1, forward strand.
TGCTGACTGTGTCTGATTTAGGCCATGCATATTCTGTAATTCTTTCACTGTTCAGCCATTTTTTCAGCATAAACTGCTGCTGTTTTGAATCTCTTGTTCCATGTAAAGGGTGCATTTCACAGAAGGTATTAAATCTGCATCCAATGAACCTAAATTTTTGAAGGCTTCTTCTCACTTGTTGCAGAGATGAATAATCTGTGACCTGCACACATGCTGCAGTGTCCCTTGCAAACAACCAAATCCTTGAACATTTTACACAACCTTTATCAAGAAACCCTGAAGAGCTTGGTTCTCTGGCTGCCGGCACGGCACATACCTGTGGTGTATCTCCCCTGTCGCTGATCCCACCCTGCCAGACTGTCTGCTTCTGCCACAGAAGAGATTCCTCACTCCAGCCACTTGGGTGCAGGAGCAGCTCTCAGTGGTGGCACAAGTCGACAGCTGCTTGATGAGGGCGTTCGTGGGCTCACGGGGAGTGAAAGAGAATTTGAGGTATACGCAAGTTCATGTGGGGAGAGAGTTTATGTCATGAGGCACAGGTCTTAAGGACATCAGAGTATGAGAGAAAACGAGAGCCAGCAATCCCTATGGAGAAGCTGCTTTGCTTCCAGAGAAACCCTGAGAGGCTTTTGGCTTTCCCACTTCACCTTCTACCAGGGGACTGCTTTGCCTTGCAGAGAACTAGTAGAGTCCTGTTGTTAAATACAGTCTGAGCAGAGGTACCAATTTGCAGATTTGCTTCTGTCATCAAAGTGGAATGAAATTTGACATTTAACACAATTTGGCATTCTACCTCTATATGGAAAAATACAGTATGTCTTTCCTAAAATTGCATTCGTTATTTTGTGAAGGAACATGGTGTAGGAAGTAGCAAACTGAGGTAGCACAGTGAAGAGAATGGAGATGGAGAGTTTTGGGACTGTACCATGCAATAAGAGAAGAATCAGGAGAAGGTTGTGATTTAGAGCTGCAGGGATGTGTGCCAGGGGGATGGGAGAACAAGGAGAGAACAACAGGGCATAAACTGGCTATTCAGTATGTTGTCAGAATGGTGCAATAGCTCCAGAAAACTGGTTATGCTGTTTCATAACCCTGATTGATTTGTCCTACTCAGTAGGGAGGAACAAAAGAGTCAGATTGTATTGATGAACTTGGTCTTAACAGTTAGTTTAATTATTTCTTTTAAAAATCAATAGAATTATCATATGAGAAAGTTTTACACAGTTTCAGGTTATTGATTATGTGTCATATTTCAAATAATGTGAAGGGAAAAAAGTATGTTTCTAGGTGAAATCTTCATTATGATGGAGGGAGCAAGGCTGAGGTTACATGCTCTTATGCTATCCAAATTACTGCTGTGGAAATTGAGTAATTATTCCCAGGAGAATTATCATAAGGTGAAAAGAGTTAGGGTTAAGCTTAGAAAAAAAATCTGTATGAGATAAATGACAAAAATGTTTTGTGATATTTAATACTTTATGTACTTGGATAGCAAAACTCTGCACTGACATAAATTGATGGTTTTAAATTTCTTTTAAACTGAGTTGTCCAGAAGCCTGTACAGGCTTCTCTTTATTAGTATGCAGATCTAAAGTGCATTTAAGTTTATAATTCTGACATCATTACAGCACATCTGTTAAATATGCTCCCTACATTTATGCACAGCCTCCACTTGATTAAAAATCATCCTTTGGACACTGTCACAGTACTGGCTCTAGGAGTGGGTCTATAAAATTCACTGTATTTAAGAGATATAACAATAAATTACATTTTAAAGCAGCATTTAGAATTGAAATGGACAGTGAGGCACCATGGGCTCAATGACACTCAATTTCAGCTCCTTTCTCCTTCTCAGTTTGTCTTGCTGCCTTAACTGCCTGGTAGCTCTGAGCCTTCTTCCCTAGCAGCAAGTGGAGCAATGAACCCCTGTCTTCCTGGGACAGCCTATGCCTCAGCCTACCTGGTTGTTCCTCTGAAGCACCACCCAATATTTGGCTAACCAAAACCAGGCTTTTCAGAAGATGGGCAGAAAGGAACAAGGAAGAATTTCCAGCTCCTCCATGTGTGTGTTACCTTCACTTGCTGACTCATATCACGTATGCCTTTTTAACAACCATGACAGAGTTATCCATTAACAATGGCAAAGGAAAAAAAAATCCTGACTGGGTAAGCCTGACTATGAGATTTTTGAACAAAGAAGAAGTTAACAAGCAAGCTGGTTCTAGACCCAGAAGTGAGAATGTCTGCTATAGGCTTCAATATATCCCTTCCACAAGGATGCTTGGGAAACAGGTAGCACTGCAGGAGCAATGTGCAGTCTTTGGGAGCTTTTTGCAGATGCTGGTCTCAGACATGCTGTGAGGGGGCAGAACTGACAGTGGTTAAAGCTCTGTATTGGGTTTTTTCCTCCCAAGACCATAAAGAGCCTGTGGCTTTTTAAAGGAATCACAGCTTTTCATAATTCAGGCAGAAATATCATGGCAGCACAGGCTGACAATTCTCAGCCTGTAGTTCAACTAGGATTTGTTGGCATTCCAGTGAAAACTTCTAGAAATGCAGTTCTTTCCAGGGAAATAACTCACTGCATTTTTTTTTTTTTTTTTGTGAGTAAACCAGGCCAATATGAACAGTATTTTGTGAGAGGGAGAGAGGCTCAGTTTCTTTTTATTCCCAGCAGAGCAAGGCTTCTGCCTCTGTATGTCTTTGGGATATTAATGCAAAATGGGATTGGCCACTGATCCAAGTTCAGATTACACGATCTGACTCTCGTACCAGGAAATAGTTAGCAGAAGTCTGGTAAACTCTTACCATGTGAATATTTCACTCAGGAAGTGCTTTAAGTTTGGGGATAATATACTTTGCTCTTTCAGTCTAATGCACACAAAGAGTGTAACATACAATATCTGTTTTGCCTATGGGAGCTACAACCAGTGCCTCTGTAATTAATAGTATTACACCCAGTCATGAGCACCCAGCAAATTATTAGAGTCATTCAGAGAAAGCACAGCTGCTAATGGCACAGCAGGGGCTTGGGTTTGAGCTTTCTCTACAGGTCTTGTTACAGGCTACAAAACCTGGTGCTCCTGGTACTATGAACACCATTCCTTACCACCTCTTGGCAGAATGACCATTTCTATTGGGTGGCCTCTGTGAAGTTACTGGTGGCATTTCTGTGCTGTTGTCCTAATGTGTCATCAGGATCTGCTTAACAATTTTAACATTGCTTCTTGGATAGACAAGGTTTGATACGGCATCAGGAGAGTTCTGCTGTGGACCTGGGTCTGGCTGGCTCCTCGCAAGCTGTGCCCTTGGTCCATCAGCCCAGTTGCTCGTGTCTCCCTGTCCGCAGCAGGACAGAGAGGCATGGCCCTACTGACAGCTCAGGAATGTCCTCACATCCCCTTGCAGCTGCTCCTGTCACAGAGGCCTTAACCTCCAAATGTCCTTCTAACTCTTGCCCCTCTGGACTTGCAGAGCTACTAGTCTGGAGCCAAAAGCTGTAGCCTCTGGTGTGCTTCTTGCACTGACTGACCAATTGTCAGACTCCATATGGTGCCACTGATGCTTCTGTGATGCATTGCAGTATCTGGTATGTATATTGTTTTCTAATTTATGCTTTATCCTCTTCTTTTTTTCCAGAGGATGAGCTATTTAACAGCTACATGGGTGTTACTGTGGTGACTGTAACCAGGCAAAAACATGTTGTTTGTACTGAGATAGTTCTACATTTGTGGACTTGGAGATGATTAAGAAATTTTTAAGGGCTTGTTGTGGTTTTTTTGGTCTTCCCTGCAGAACACAGAGATGTTTCTCATGAACTTTCAGTTACACACCATGAAGTAGAAAGGTATCACTCATCTTCATATGCTCAAGTGTATTAATATTTATACACAAACATCACATATTAGGCAAACAAACGTTGTGACTTCTAGCTAGTTAGAGATTTGAAAGATGTTTTCTCAAACCATAATTAAGATTGTTTAGATATTTGACTCTTCGTTTCTTTATGCTTTGTTTGGATTTCTTGTTACATTTAATTTTACCCTAGAAGTTCCAAGGTTTATAATTCTTTGGGTTTGAATAAATGAATTCTCTTTCTAATGTATTTTACTGTAAGCCACTGCCATATAGCCTTACCTTTACTTCCATCTTCAAGGGGTTTTTTTTCACTTTTATAATATAATTTCCCTGCAGTATGAGGCTTTTTTGGGAGACAGTATTCTGTGATTCTCACCTGAGGAGTGTCTTTGCAAAAAAAGGCGAGAATGTGCTATGTGAAAGATGGGATTATTACTCTTGAAGCTTAAAACTGTAAACTGTGTGAGTTTTGAACCCAAATGTACCATTCTAACTTAGGTTTTTAGGGATATAAAATTGAACAAGTATAGCAATTAATGGCAATTAATTATAAGTACAAACTTAAATTCCCAATAAACTGATAACTGTAAATTAATCACAGCAATTAGACATAAAAGCTATTTTCCTCTAGTGTGCAACTCTTTGAAATTTTACTAAACTTTAATAATAAATTAGAAGACTGACAAACTGTTTCTCTATGCTTATTTGAGACAAGAATTGCATCAAATGCCACATTTCTGAAGGACTCAATTTTTAAATTATTCATAAGCTAATAGAGGACTGAGTTGAAATCCTCCACAATACTGCCTATATTCTGTTAATAGAGTCACTGAATGAAAGAGTAAGAGGGAGATCTTTGATCAAGTAGTTTGAGCACCTTTCTATTACAACCATTGCATTTCACCTCCTCAATTTAGTGCTGATCCCGGTAGTTCGTGTGTGACAGCAACAGATCCCTCAGTAAAGCATCAAGCCTTGATCAGAAGGCTTGTGAGGGAGAAGGATAAGGTGGAGAATGGCTTCTTTCAGTCATCTGCTCCAGCTGTTAAACCACCCCATCATCAAAAATCTACACACTTTTTTCCCCCACCCCCTATAATGCCCAAACAGGCATTATAGGGAGGATAAGGAGCAGCTTTATATGCTTAATGAACTTTTTCTGGGTTCAGTGTAGCCTTGACAGTGGAACTGTGACTGTACTTCTGTGAAAATGTCTACAACTGTGAAATTCATTCGCATTTCTGAGTTCACAGAGCTGCACAACAGGGCCATTCACAGTTTAGCAAGAAGGACAAAGAACCAGAGAGGAAAGAAAGAAAATGAGCAGTGAAGAGACATATGTGTTGCACGACTCTCCTCTGGTAGAAAAGATCTTGGATGTACAAACACAAAAAAGAAAATCAAGTCTTGTGGTAAATAGTGTCATCTCCTTTTTATTACTTTTTTCCCTTATGTACTTAACATAATCTTGGTGTGTTTAAAAAATTAAGTGTAATGATACAAAAGGGGCTGCAAAGTGACTCCTCTGGACCTGGATCCATACTACACTGGGACCTGCCCCTCTTTTTGCCATCATGTTTGTTCCCTTAAAATAAGCAACAGTACAGGACACAAGCATTGTCCAGATATTATCTAAGTGTTCCCTTTATTCCCTGAATCATCTGGCTTTGATTGCAGACTACTCATGCCAATGCAAAGTGAAAGAAAAGTCCAGACCTGAAGAGTAAGTACAAAGGAGAGGACCAAGTAATCCTGTAAATTGATGTTGCATTTTGAGTGACATTCTGTATTCAGAATCTGGTGTTTCAGGAAAGGCCCATCCTTGTGTGTGTTCTGTTACTTTTGATCACTTTAACCACCTCAGTGGCAAAGGTCTTTCCTTAAAATCCTCATTGTTGCTCTTGCTTTACATTTGAAATCTAAACTTTGTGTACCTCCAACTTTTCCCCATGCCACTTTGTATACTTGCATTGATCTGGCTACAGTAGATTTAACAGATAAGAAATATACTGTGGCAGAGATGTTTTCATCCTGTCACCTGGTATTTTCAGAACATTTCCATTGGAAAACTTGCTCTAGATTGTATGCTGGAAGATATGAATGCCACTGAGTGTAGTTAAAAGGAGTGATGACTTTTTCCAGGATCCATAACCTGGATTTGCCCTGGAAAAATTTTTGGGGAAGGTCTGATGTGGGCAGCTTGTCCCCAGCCCCAAACAATGACCAGGAGGATGTCTCTGTGAAACAGTATTCCACACCTGGAGGAGAAGGGTTGTGAGCCTATGTACACACACCATGTGCTTTTCTGCACATTTCCCTTTTCAATTCAAAGAGGGGGAAGCAGATACAGCCTTACATTCCTTTCTTCAGTAATTAATTCAAGAGAAGTGCCTAAATCACAGAGCGATTGCAAAGTGAGCACTCAATAATGGATAATCCCTATTGCTTGTTTTGAATTCATTATTTCCTGTATCTTCTCAAGCCAGTCATGTCATTATTTTGCTCTCTTTTTCAGGCTCTTCCATTCAGTCTCCTGTAACCTGCTTGCACACAAATCATTATTTCATTTTATCTGGAAGTGGCTGGACTGATAATATTTAATCCATTTCAGGAAGTTTTAGAGGTCACCAGCATCAAGGAACAACAATTTCCCTTAGCTTCCTTATTAAGTGCGTTATTTTTTCAATAAAGTATTATTTTACCACAAAATAGAAGCATTCTTGAAATTTATACTTGTTGCAGATATCATATCCTCTTCTACCAACTTTGAAATAGTTACATAAACCAGAAGATTAAAAACATTTTTAATGATAAAAATCTGGGCAAGGAAGAAGCCGATTCTTTATTTCTAGCTTTTTTTATGCAATAAAAACAATTTTTAAAAGAGTAACATTTTAGGCAGAAGATGAACTGATTAGCAAAAGTTAACAATATGAATGGAAATTAATTTTGTAGCTGTTTAATATATAACAATTTTAAAGCATCCTTTTCACTGCTCCCAGGTGTAAAATCTCCCAAGTAAAGAGTTGAGATTAGACTAGTCTTGAACTGGCATGTTCCAGTCTCTGACTGGAAGTGTGATTTCTCTGCAGGCTGCTATTAGGTATCATACCCTCAGCTCATCTTCATAAAAAGGCCAGCTGAAGTATTGCTGAGCCTGTGGAAATAGGAACAAGTGTTTCCAGTGTTATCCCAGCAATGTTTTAGTTGTTAGTAAAGGACTTCTGCTCCCATGAATTCCAGTCTTGATGGAAGTGACTGATGTTCTCTGTCATACTCCAACGAGTATTTGAAACATTAAGAATTAATGATGCATTCAAATAATGGAAAAAATTTCTTCCAGCTGATCTGGCTGCCCCTTTACTGGAAGGATCACTCTCCATGTAAGAGTGGCTGTGACTATGCTGGCAGGGTGTAACGGGGCAATAGGCTTCCTATGAGTTTTTGCATGTGGGGCAGAAGGAAATGTCCATTCTGTGAGAATGCAAGGTCTCAATACTCAATGTTACAATAAAAAGATGCTTTCTTCATTTATTCTGCAATTTTAGTTAAAATAAACTAGTGCAATGGGTTTAGCCAAAAGCTTGCAATGTTCATGGAGAAACACTTCAGCCCTTTGTTATATGGGCAGTTTGTATCTTCTTGGGAAAAAATGGAAGATTTGACAAATTGCCAGCTTTCCAACTGTTTTCTGTGCCTCATAGTAAATTAAAAAGTAATACTAAAAAAGAAATAATAATAAAAAATTGTTGTCTTTTTTATATACTCTTTTCCTGACCATTCAGAAGTTGAAATGTCCCCAATGTAAATTCAAAGCCAGCACACAGATATGTACTCTGCCTTGCACACCTACTCTTTTCCATGTAATATGAATAAAGTATGCAAAATACTACCACAATAATCTGTTAAAAAATAATATTGTTCACAGTCATTCTATAGAAGTCCTTCAGATATGTGAGCAGTCCACTGCATAGCCACAGTGTTTAGAGGATGGAATGACATTGGAACTACCCATGTTCAGGTTCCCTAAATTTAAATTCAGAGGCAGTTTTTTATCGGGTGGGACAGAGGACTCTATCTGAAGAAACATATTTGAAAATTACATGCATACCTTGGTGGCATATGCCTGTGAATCACGAAGAGAGAAAAAAATTTAACTTTGCAGATTTGTACACATGTATTATTTCTTGTCCTGGAAATAATTTTATTTTTTTAATATACTTTTGAATTTGCAGAGGGATGGTTTCTACAGAGTTCCCTGGTGTTAGTTACATTAGCATTTTATAGGTTGCTCATATAAACTCTTGAGCTTTCATGGCTCTCATTATTAGTTTTTAATATAGCACAGTTCATATTGGCTCTTACTGCTGTCTAATTTTGGTTGGGTTTTTTATGTGGCTCCTCAGCTGCAAGGAACATAGCCTACACTTGTTTGAGACTTTTCTTGTCTGTGTAAACCTGCTATTGGTGTCCTTTTTTTTCCTCGCATATTGTAACACTAAGAACTTAAGTTGCTTGTATTTGTCATGAAGGTCAATTATTCTAGATAGCAAACCCGGATCTCATATTACAGATGGTAACCCAGAATTTTTAGATGATAAATGGAAGTCTCTACCTTTGCACCATTATTTTGGTTGTTCCACAGATATAGAAATCCACAGCTGAATTGTCTAAATAAATTCTTTTAGTAAATAGTGCTCCTTATTCAAAGAACACATGCAAATAATTCCCAGCCAAATGTGAGTTTGTTGTATCCCATGGCAACCCAGAGTGGGTGCTGTGGGAGGAGACCACCACATAGTCTCCTCTGCCCCCTGAGTACAGTGGCTCTCTGCCTTTCCTACCCTTGTTCTCGAAGGTTCTTTCTTGTTTGCACCCCCATAGGTTCCCAGTTAATGTATTCTTAACCCCTCACCCCAGTTGGGTGAGCACCTGTGATTCCCCCCCTGCTCCTCCTCCTTGCCCTGAAACTACTGGACCCCTGACCCTCGACCACGCCTACCCCTCACCCTTAAAACCCTTGGACCCTCTGATACCGGGGCTCTTTCTGGTCCCTGGCCCTCGGTGGTAATAAACCCCGTTGTGTTACACCGAGAGAGCCTGTGCCTCCTTCTCTTCCCGCATTCGCCGCTTGTACCGAGCGCGGGGAAAAAGCCGTGCCGGGTGGCCCTGCCAGGACCCCACGCAGGAAAAGCGGTGCGGTGTTATTTATTGACTTCTAAGTCAATGCACTTTTTGAAATGATCCCAGTATCACTCTTCTCTTTTGGGCATCGGAAATCGTTTAAAGCAACATGTGGTTTCTCACCTTTCTATAAGAAAAAGGCAATTTCTACATAGGGTGAAGAAAAATGTAATTTAAATAAAAGTGTGTTTCATTTTGGATATCAATGTCTATAACAGCAGCTCTCCTGAACAGAGAGAAAACATTTTCCATCTAAAAAGACCTTCTTAATAGTTATTCTTGTTACATTTCTATGGACAATTCAGATAGTCTTTTTAGAAGTCTGTATAAGATACCGAGAGGAGCAAAGCTTATGATTTCACAAGTCTTAAGAGGAAAGGATGTTCTCTCACGTGCATTAATGTGTTTCCTCAGAATTCTTGGGAATCTATCAAGCTATACATAGTAAATATTTCACATACCAATAAAGTGATTCCTCAGCAATTCAACCACTCAGCACAAATGAGGCTTAATTTATGATGGATATCTGCACCTGTTAAACAGTGAAATAGGCTCCTGACATGTGATTCTTTCATGCTGTTATTTCTCTAAATTTTTTGAAGATCATATCTCCCTAGATTCACCCCAAGACACTTGTAAAGATCATGATTTCAAAAACATTCCACATTTTGAAATTTCATATTGAAGAAGGAATATATGTGATTTTGAGCTAAAGTGTATATATGAAGGGTTTAGATCAACACCATTAAAGGTAGGCATAAAACATGCCTATTACTGAATTAGGCACTTGTTTTGTATATCTAATGATAAAATCAATATGAGGCTCCCTCAGAGGAGAGACCCATCAGCATCCATCTTGCTAGCATTCAATCAAGAGATTGAATTTGCAAACTTCAAGGGGGAGAAATGTTTCTCCATTTTTTGACAATCCGTATTACACCAATTCGGACAGCTTTTACAGAAAGCTGCACTAGTTTACTCAAGCATTGCTTTCAATATCATTTCATTAAATCAATGCAAAAGGTTGTGTTGACCTTTTAAGTATATATTTAAATCTGATCAGTGGAGCTTAAATCGATTGGAAACTGATTTTAGACAACTCTTAAGGCAAATCTGTGTGTCCACGTGGGGTTCCTCAGCTGTTCAATGAATTGATGTGAAATCCAGTTTAAATTAAGCCACTGCAAACAAACCACTGTTGTGTTGTAGGTGAGTCCCAAATGTGCCCTCCAAGTTCTTTGAGAATTTCCTTTCTAACTGGAACAGAGAGCCCAACGGAGATACAGTTAATGGAGTGAAAGCTGTTCATCCCTGTCAGGAAAGCTGTAAAAAGCTTCCAAACAAACATCCAGGATTCAGCCAAAAGCTGTGTTTGTAAACCTGTTCCCTATTGTTTTTTACTCTTTTATCTTGGCAGCTGTAACTACAGTAAACAAGGCAGGAATGCCACCACACCAGATTCTGGCAGGAGGAAGCCTCCTCCATATCTCACAGGTTTAAAAGATCCAAAGTGAGTTTAAAGGAAATCCCCTCTAGTTCATGTTTGCTAGGGATTGGGATACCCAAGGTTTTCAACCTTCAGTTTGTCTTTGCAAGAGCTTTGGTGTTTTCATAGTGTAGATTATTCCACTCTCCTAAAACATCACTGAAGATCTTTGCAGGACTGCAGAGAAGCCCCTTGATCTTCACAGCCCTTATGTCTCCAGGGGGATTTCAAAGATTTTGCTCTCAGAGCAAAGAAATGGGAGATGCAAAATGAACTTCACTTCATATTGACTGGTAATACAAATCAGATGGAATAAGATGGGTATTTGTAGAAGGGAAAGATTACTCGATAATTTCTACCTTTCAACAACCCTGTAACCTGGGTTTTAATGACTGAGTTTAAAAACACCAACAATCATAGAATTACACAATAAAATAGGCTGTGAGAGAAAGCAGGGGTGAAAGCAGGAAATAGGAGGAAATAGTATAGTAAATTGAGGGAAAACTGGTTTAGTATAAGCAACTATCTGAATTATTAATCCAGTAACATGGGAATGCAAGTTGCACTCCTGAACTTCTGGTGGCTATTGGTCCGTCAGCCTCTCGTACCCACTCTTATCCAGATAAATTATCATCTGCTCCAGTTTCCCCTGTCCTAGAACTGAGGAAAGTAAGTGAACAGTTTTCCTTATATTCTCAAAAATGTTTTAATTATTTGACAGTTTGGATGTATGAAAGAAGGGTTTTAAGGGCTCTTCTTCAGTTTCACACCTCTTTCTAACAGAAGGTTGCTGTTCGATAGGCATTTTGGAGCTCTCTTTGCCAGTCCAAACCCCAGCAGGAGAGAAGTAAATGCAAAGGTAGGTTCTTGTATGAACAAAGGGACATAAGAGAATGGATCTTTGTTTTGTCTCCTCTATGGATTCCAAAGGGTCTGGTGGTGACTGCTAATGGTTTGGATCTGTGTGGTACTGGTAGATTTCTGGCCTCTTTCCAGCCTTCCTGGTTCCTCAAAATTACTTACAATATTCCCATTCAAAGTTGTGCAATTGATTATCTTGAATAGTTGCAGATTCACAAAAGGTTACAGGATGTGAGTGAACTTGAACATAAGGATCTTCCATGATAAACTCATGAGTATTTCTATATATTGAGGTAAAGGAATTAACTCCACGGTACTAAGTGGAATAAACTCAGAACTCTATGTGTCTTGCTAAAACCTCCCCAAAGTTGTTGCATCTTGTTCTATTCTTTTATTTTTTAAAGTCTCGTTGACTGCAGGTGAGTGAGAGTGTGTGCCTAGTGCTGGATATGGCTCTTTCTCCTAGCACAGGTCAGTGAATCCTTAAACTGGGTTGAGAAGTAAAATTTATGAATGTGATAAGCACAAGAGGAAAGAAAAAACCACAAAACCCCCACCATGACTGGAGGGGAGAGAAGAAGGGACTATGTCACTTTGCAGTGGTAAATTACCAAAAGCAAAAACTACCTAAAGTAAAAATTACCAAAGCAGTAGGCTCTGCACTTACACTTGCTTCTCTGCTTGCTCCTATTTTTTGCATTTCCTGCGGCTGTCAGAATTGGGGAGCTCCTGTGTTCTGATCAGTGAACGCTCACTGCCTCCAATGGCCCTTCTTTCCACTGGAAAGATGTTTTGGAGATCCAGTTGTGCTGAATTTGGAAATTAAAGGAAATGGTGTTTAACACAGCAAGATACATTCAAGGTATGTTCAGAATAGAACTGGCAGATACACCATCTCTTGTGGGATTTGCTGACCTAGATGCTGTAATGAACTTTCCAGTGAAGTCCAAAGCAAGGGTAACATCAGTATATTGTCTTTATCTAGGCATTCATAACAGAGAGTGGTTAAATGCCAGAAATACTTTAAATCCTGCCTTCCGAGGGCTATCTGAGTTAGGTACCACAACTTTTTGTTTCTGCTGGTATGTGAGGCAGAGGATTGATGGCTCCCTCACTCTTAGCTTGTAATCCATATAGTTTTTGTACCAGAAATTGCCATGTCTGTGGGCCAACTATTTTGTCCCATTCTTTTGTGTCTTTCTAAGAAGAAATGATATAAAATTAGTCATTGTTTTTGGCCCGAAATCACATCTGAACTCACTTCAACATCCCCCCTGCCTAAAACCAAACAAAACCAACAGTAACAAAACCCACCAAAAAAGTGACAGAAAAACTTGGATCTTCACCATTTTGAACTGTCAAATGGTGGCTTTGCTATGACTACCAGGGACTTCAACAAGATGATTTTACTGAAAGCAGCATCCTTCCTATTGTGACAAAGAAGGATGGCAAAGGCTAATGAATTGTGTCTTACTGAGCAGGGCCTGCAGTTAGGAACTTGATTCCATTAAGAGATCTTTGGAGGAATTTTGGGATACTATATTTCTTAGAAGAAGAACAAAGAATTAATATAGGAAGACAAATGCAAAGCTACAGCTCAATGGTTGTCACCTTCTTTTCAAAAATCTTCAAAATCTTTGACTCAGAGGAGGTAGCTTCCAGACCTCTTTTTTTTTTTTTTTTTTTTTCCCCCTGATTTTAGTGCTTGTTCCCTCTGTGACTCTCTCCCCTTGTTCAAGACTGTCAGGGAAAAGCTGTAGATAAGAATATCTGTAAACAATGTTTTAGTATCTCCCACACAGCAGTCTGGAACTGCCTCCCCTCGTGTTTCTGAAGGTTCATGGATTTCCCAAATCAGTAGGAGTTTATTGATTTATATGCAGGCAAGCTTGTGTTACTACTTCGGTTACTCTTGTGCTTTTTCCTGGCTACTGCTAATTAGCCTGGCAGATCTTCCAGTGTTGCTTACATGCAGTAGTAAACGAATATAACTACTTGTATTGAGTTATCATAACGTTCTCCCCCCCCCCCCCCCCCCCCNNNNCCCCCCCCCTTTTTTTTTTTTGGTATGCTCCTTAAAAGGATAAAAGCCACTTTGAGAACTCTTATCTGAGCAATGAAAGAGACCCAAACTGTGACCTGATATTCAGATGGTGCAGTCTTCTGCACTTGGACTATCCCATAGCCTCTTGTCACCTCATGCAGTTCTTCTGGGATATTCAGGTTAACAACCATCACTCTCCCTTGCTACCGCTTTTCTGTTAGTTACCCTCTGAAAGGCTTGTCCTCTCTCTCAATTACAATCCTAGCCTGTCTCTGACATCTCATTGGGATCCCAGCTCAGATTAAAGATTCTTTCCCTCTTCCAAGCCCTCACTCTTCCCTGTGTATACATTTCTTTTTTCTCAGTTGCTGTAGGCAGTCTCACCCTCCTGCTTCTTCAGCCTTGTGAGTAACAGAGGTGCCCAGGCTGCAGCTGACCTAGAGGTGTGGCGACTCTTGGGCCCACGCCTTGCCTCCCCAGGCTGCAGGCGGCGTGGAGAGTCCTGGTTTCCCCGGGGCTCTCCGTGCAGGCTGGAAGCCTGGCTGGCTGTGGAATGTTTCCTTTCCTCTAAGCAGAAGCCGGGATGCTGCTTTCTCTCGGGAGGTGGCAGCACAGCCAGATGCGATCAGTGTATGCAGTTTGACGCCCAGAACTGCAAAGGGGAGGCAGGGAGGTGGGGTTGGTGTTGGATTCCTTCCGAGATGGAGCTCCTTAGCTGGGAGCAAGGATTAAGATGGGGAGCACGGGGGTGCTCATGCATAGGAGGGATAGCTTCAAGTGCTTTCTTGAAGCGGAATGGAATCAGCCCAGCATCCTCACGGTAACATGCTGGGATCCCTCTGTCCTGACCGTGTTGCTCTGTATCAGCTGCAGCTGATAGGCGGGGTGCGGGGCCCGAGATGCCCACTGTGGGGACAGCGTCATTTGCTGAGCCTGCCGGCACAGCCCCAGTGGCTTGTTTATTCACTTGGGGAAAGGCTCTGTAGGAGTTTGAGCAGTCAGTACGTATCCTGGGTTTTGCAAGCACCCACTTTCCTGCAGGCTGCCACAACGGTTGCATGTTATTTTAGTATCAAGCAGTTTAAGGTAAAATGCCAGGAGAAAGGAAGAGCAACAATCAGTCACCTGCCATTAAATTCTACAACCTGCTCCTCTCTCATGAACCTCATCTGTTCTTTTTAGCCAGTTTGGAGGCTCCCATTCTCTCCTGAGGTTTTAATAATGGATTATAAAGACAGGGGTACTATATGGGGTTTAATGTGACCATCATCTGGAAAACATACACAGAGGCGGGGTGTTTGGGTTTCTGCAGAAAGCAAGCACAGTCTGGTCCAAAAATCTATGGGATATATTGCTTAATCTACCCCTTTGGCTCTGTTCTCTGAATTCAATTTCCCTATGCCAAGCACACTGAATCAACTGGAGATGCTACAGAGCCTTGTACAGAGCTTTGTTGGGACGTTGTTTGCCTACTTCTTGAACTTTGAGAAAGTTTTGTGGCAACACGGAATAACCATAGATTCAGTTTTGCCCCAACAGTAATTTGTGAATGTTGTCTGTGGGCTTGTGCATCCAAAAGCAAAGGGTGCTAGAAATCCCAGCTTAGGCAACTCAAATAATTTTACTAGCATCAGCAACTGGAGGGCAGCCAGCCAGCCAGCCAGCCCAACAGTTATTTAAAAAGTAATAAAGTGCACTTGATTTTTGCTCCTTGGATGGCAACCAGTGACTGGCAACTGGTCCCATATACCAGGTAATTCCTGCTTGATGCTGCTTAGGGCACCATTGAAACCACACCTTAAGCAGGCAGCACTGAGAGGGTGAAGCAGAGAAAGGCAAGAGAAAACTTGATGTTTATAAGCACTTGGAAAAGGGCCACCTCCCTTTTCTTCCCCCTCTTTGTTCCTGGCAGTCTTGGAAGGCCCATTCTTACTCTCATGACACTCTCACTCTGAAGAGTGTTTGAAAGTGCTGCAATTCTCTTTCAGACCAGTTTTTTCCTAAGTGACCCAAGTGCCCCAGAAAGATCCTGTCACACTGGAAGACTAGTCATGATAACTGCTCATCTCTGGGGCTGGGAAGCAGAGTACAAACAGCTCAGGCATTGAGGACTGAGCCAATCCACCTTTCCTTCTAACTGCATTTTCCTTCTAACTCAGTTCTGGGGGATCCTCTCACTGCCATGTGGATCCCCCTGTCCTGGAGGGACAAGTTGTGTCAGTATGGCCCCCACCAGGCTTTCTGCCCGGTCCCTGTGCAGGTGCAGAGCCAGAGCTGCAAGCAGCCACCCCTCCAGGAGCAGTCTAGTCAGGAACACGCATTCAAAGAGTGCATGTATGGAGGAGGGAAGCATTTGAGGGATAAATCCCACATAGGATAATGCTGGTGACTGCAGAAAAATAAACAACAAACCACCAACAGAATGAATGTAAAGGAGAAGGGCAGTGACCAAAATTCAAGACATTGGTTTTGAAAGGTTGGTGGTACCTTGCCTTTTGGAACAGTCTTTGACAATTGGGAGAGAGTTTGTCTCGTTTTAATTGGGACTAACCAAATTCACAGCAGTTGTCACATGTCACCTAGTCTGTCTGTCTCCCTGCCTTTTCAATTTGGCAGCCTTCTCTTTTTCCCCTGCATGTCCCAGAGATTTGAAAAATGACCCATTCCTCAAAGCATCCCTGGTAATTTGGATCACAGTGTTATACTTCTTTTGAGACTGATGCCTTTCAAAGCTGCAGCCCTTCCTCCTGCAGAAGCTCCTGACAACCCTCTATAACATATAACCTTAAGAGGGGAAAACAGGTCTGAGAAGATACGCTTTTACTAGGAGGAAAGACATTAGAGATGTCACTAAAATCAACAGAAAACAGATTATTTCAAAGCAAAGAAGGTATCTTAGCCCTTTTTATGAAGTGCAGGACTATAGTGTCACTAATTTCACTTTGCAAAGTGTACTGGAGATCTCCTAATGCACTTGGTGGTAAAATGTATCTGCATACACAGGTCAGTAAATATTAAACACACATATGCAATATGTGTTCTGTCCTGCACCATGTTTGCTATCTTTTTTGTTTTCCTGAGAACACCCCCACCTTTTTAGCAAGACTTATCTCGGGATCTGTGTTGCTACATTGTTCTTGCTGCCAGATAAGGAAAGATAAATCCAGACTGCAGGATTGCTGGCTGCATGGCTTTACCCCATTGGCAACCACTTCCCCCTGGTGACATCAGCTGAGGTGGGGAGACTATAATTTTGTACTACAGTAATCACTTAAAGTGAAAATTAATGTTAACATCTCTCTGGTATGTGTATGCCCTCGTCTACATGTTTGGTCAATGTCCTGGTTTCTTACTGAGAAATGTCCTACTGGAGATGTTGCCATACACATTTAGGAATTAGGGTTAGAACTGATGCTTCTATTAATATGAAATCTTGCAAATTCTGCTTTGAAAAGAGCTATTTTCTTGAAGGTGAAAAGTACATTTTGTCAAACATCCAACTCCCATTTTCAAAGTACTCCTTTGCAATAGACCTGACTATGGAGCAACAGAACAGAAACCTGAATTTGTGCAGCTGCCATTTATAGCAATAGAGATGCCCCATAACCAAGCAGCATCTGGAGAAAGGGGCAGTTCAGTGAACTGGAAGCTTTCCATGTAGGTAATGAGAGGCGTTAAAGGGTGTTTATATGGAGGAGGGCATTTTTCTCCTTCAAACTTACCTTTACTGTCTGTGCAACTTTCAGGCTCAGCCTGACGCTGCAAATATTTATGTGCGTAAGTCAAGGCACAAGTGTTACATGTCTTTCCAATATTAATCCCAATCCAAACATTAAAATTATTCCAACACATCTAATGACAACATCATCTCGTTCTTACTGCAGGTCCCTACTTTAGGTTTAAGTCTATTTGGAGACTGCCAGACACCCCACCCCAGCAAGCGCAGGGTCTCAGGAAAAAGCTGTATGCACACAGCAAGATGGTTACAATGGAGCCAGACCAGAACAGTGCTGTTGGGCCCAAGTACTTACGAGAGGTAGAGTACAGATATTGCTTGCCTGTATTTATGC
This sequence comes from Promerops cafer, assembly GCA_013398275.1. Lineage (NCBI taxonomy): Eukaryota > Metazoa > Chordata > Aves > Passeriformes > Nectariniidae > Promerops > Promerops cafer. The sequence goes on from VZSE01013747.1 coordinate 238,180, forward strand.
AAGAGAATGGCCTTTTAGTGCTTCTACAACCTCCTCTTTCCCCCATCCATGGAGCAGCACAGTGTACAAATGGATTTAGAAGGGGTAGCTCGGCAGAGAGATCGCATCTCCAGGGACCTGCAAAGCTGGGTGAAATTTCAAGACCTGCAGTTGTCCTGCTGGGGAGCATACTGCCCTCAATTTCCATATCATGGGGAATACTACCACTGACCTTCTCGGGAAGGTACTGATGGAGGAAGCTCCCAGAGGAAGCTCCTAGAGCCAGCTCCCGTGCCTGTCGTCTCCATCCTTTCAACAGAACAGGTAAGGCTTGGGCAGCTTTGGCAGCATCTTTAAATCTACGTTGATTGTAACTCTTGTAAGCTCAAATCGCACGCCATAAGGTGCGCGTCCTGTCTCCAGCAATTCCACGTTCCTTTTTAAAACAAACCTGGACTGCGGGAGAACAAAAGGGCTACAGCAACACCGCCGGCCCCACCTCGTCCTGCATCGATTACGATGGGCGAAAACAAGTTAGTTTATTGAGTGCTGAAGCCCCTCATGTGAAGAGGGCGGGGAGGCAAATCCCAAGGGATTGTAGTGAGGCGCTGTACCGAGAGCCCGAGCGCTGCCGGCTGAGCGATGAGGTAACCTGAAGCGGCCCCGCCCTGGCTGCCGCCCTCAGGACCACGTTCACGTGATCCAGATCACGTGGCCGCGCCCTCAGCCCCGTCCCCCGCACCTACCGGTGAGGCGACGGTGCGAGGGGGCGTGGCCATGCGATTGCCCCTCCCACCGCCCCCCGCGCCTCCGGCCTCCCGCCCCGCCCTGCCGCGCACGCGCGCGGAGCAGGACGGGCCGATTCACGCACCCAAAATGGCGGCCGCAATGGATGTGGACACCCCCAGCGGAACCAACAGCGGCGCCGGCAAGAAGCGCTTCGAAGTGAAGAAAGTGAGGCCCCGCCGGCGCGCTCCTCCGGCTGCTTCCGGAGGGACGGGGTGGGGCTGGGGCCGGGCTGGTGCCAGCGAGCGGGACGGAGAAGGGGGCGACTTCCCGCTCCCCTCACAGAGCCGGGCGCCCGGTTCCGCACCGGAGCGGTGGGAGGGGCGGGGCGAGGACTGCGGGGAGTCCTGGCGCGCGTCCTAGCCAATGGCTGAGGTGGGCCGCCGCACGTGCAGCGGGAGCTGGCCAATCAGCGGGCGCGGCTGGCGGGGGCGGGAGCAGGAGCAGGAACGGGGGGCGCCGAGGGGGCCGTGCCGGCCGGGGGATGCCCCGGTTGGGGTTCCGCCGCTCGCTCCTCGCCGATGCTGCCGCCTCGACAGGCCTCGGCTACTCCGTACCCAGAGCCTCTGCGCAGCTTGGGCTGGCGAACAGCGCTGGGGTGCTTCCGCCTCCCCATCACCCCCGGCCTCTGTGGCCCAGCCGCCTGGGCTGCCCCATGTGCTGCGTAAAATGCTTTCTACAAATGTTTTGTGGCTGACTTTTTTTGTCCTCTTATTTAAATCGAGCCATAAAAACGTGTTAGTGAGCAAATGTTTTCGTGCCATCCTGGCTTTGCCTTCTCCGTCAGAGCAGCCATAATATTGCTCTCCTATCCAGTGCCACCAGTTTGTCAGCTGGGTCACGGTGATGGTCTGAGGCGCTTCACGAGGGTGTAGAGAAGCAGGGATAGATTGTGTGGGCTTGTACTAAAGTATAATTTGAGGAAAAGTGACCCCTAGACTGAATATCAGTAAACATTTCCAGTGATTCTTGCTTGTAGATGAGTCTGTTTGAACTGCAGCTGCCATCAGTGATGATGGAAACTCCTGGATCTGTGCAGAAGGAAGTGTTTGGGTGACAGAATTGCTTGTCCTTTGGAAACAGGGACAGATATAATGAGAGTGGTAGGAAGTGGCACCATTTATGTGTCAGTGGCATTCCTCCTCCCCAGCAAGGTACCAAGACCTTTGTTGCATGTGTGGCTCAGTACAGGTGTGTGGGCCATCAGAGTAGACCATGATGGGGCAAGAGATTAAGTACTGGAGTGTATGGGAGAGATGAGGGTGCTGAGAACTTTTATCTCAGCTGCCTTGAAGTGTGGATGAAGTCCATGAGAGATGAGTACCTCAGCCAGAAGGCCAGCTGGACTTGAAGTTGGAAGATTGGGAAAAAAAATGAGATCACTACTGGCTCATGTCCTAAAATATCTAGTAGTATTGTGAATACTTTTTATATCAGTACTAATGAAAAATTGAAGAGCTTATCAAAGTCCAGTACTGGCTATCAATACTTGGAAGTTGTTATTCCTCCTTTAGTGTCCCAAACTGAGGGAAAGCAATGAAAACATTGAGATGGAAATGGAACACAGTAGAGAAGATTTACTATAGTACAGTCAGTGCAAATATATAGTGAAAAAATGTAAAGGGGAAAAAAAATCTATACTACTTAAGTAGTAAATTAAGATTATCGTGATTACCAGTACAATATTTTCAATTGCTTTGGATGTTGAAGGCAGGCCCATTTATTTAATGAGTTTACAAAAGACCTGATTATGGGTTTTGTCTGGAGGAATAAAAAGGTACCATGTTTTTCTGCATAGCTTGCCATAAAGTCCTCAAACCCTTCCCCTGAAGTAGCATGGGACAGTGCTATTACTTTTTTATATGTGTAAGGTAAGTCTTTGAAAGGTTGATTTGATAGTACTTTGAAATTTTTATATCCAGCCTTGCTGATAGGTTGTTGCTTATTAACCTTTTGTAGGGAAGATTATTCAGGAGTCAGTGGAGAGTAGCATTAGAGATTTAGTTCTTGACCCCAGCTGCTCTGAGGGGTGATTACTAGAAGACCTGCTGCAAATAATGGGAATTCCTCTTTAAAAAATAGCATCTGAATTGGTCTTTTTCCAAGGGGCTGTCCTTTCCTTCAGAATTGAGAATTTGGCATGAGCTGCATCCTTGCCATTGGATCTTGAACAGAAATCCAGATGTTTGCATTTGTTTCCCAAAAAAAAAAAAAAAAAAGGGGGAGGGGGACTGGGGACTGTGGGTTTTTAATTGTTTTTGACATGGGAAGGAGACATTGTGTCTGGGAGGTTTGTGAGAGGAATGTACCACTGCTTCCTAGTAACTGAACCCATCATGAAGAATTACTCTGGACTTCTAAGACTTGGTTTTTCTTAAATATCTCAGCTTTTCTATTTCAAAAAGTACCTGGCATCTTGAAGAATAGCGAGGATTTCTGTCCAATGTAAATTGAATCAAAACTGTTTTTTTCCTTTTTCCCCCTCTCTCCAGTGGAACGCCGTAGCTCTGTGGGCATGGGACATTGTGGTTGATAACTGTGCCATTTGCAGAAACCACATTATGGATCTATGTAAGTAAATGGGGAGGGACACAGTTTGGACTTGTATGTGATGAACAGCTGAAATTACCCCAGCTGAGGATATAATTCAGCAAAGCTTTCTCTTAGTAACTAACTCTTCTGCTACTCTCTATTTTATGTAATGCTGAAGTCTCATAATCTATTTTTGTGACCTCTGTCACCATACTGCTTCTCCCTCACCCTTTTCTTGCAAAGGGTAGGATCACTTGGTGCCAGATCAACAGACATGATGCTGCTGAGTGTATTTTGATTCAACAAAGAAGAAAAGGAGTAATAATAAAGAGGAACTGAAATTATTCAGGGTTGACAGGCACTGCTTAGAAAGAGAGGTATTCTATTTCAGAGTTGGGGAGGTTGCTATGAGTGTCAACTTCTCGATGACACTCATTAAGATGAAGTCCTGTAACACTCTCTGTCTGTGTCTGGCAAGGAAAGGCATGGACCAGCAAATTAATTTGACCCCTCATTCTATAAAACCTAACTTGCCTAACTAACTTAGTATATGTTATAGTAGGAGGAATTTTGTAGCCACCTGGAAAATTATTTGTTCACTTACAAAGGAGAGTAATCAAATGCCAAAATAAAAGGCAATGCATTGTTAGTATTGGTTTGATTTTAATTTTTTTGTTTGCTATATAATCTTGATGGTTCATTTCTATCATGAAATAGGTCTGTATGCATGAAGTCACTGTTTTCAGGCCCTTAGAGTATTGGTAATGAGTACAAATCCAGGTTTTTTTCCTCAAAAATGACAGTACTGTTGGCACCATAACTGTCCATCTTGTTTCAATCATGAGGGACAGAAGACCTTTTAACATACCCCAGATAGAAATTTGCCTGTATTCCTAAAATGTGAGGTGGTGGAACCCCACAAAACAAGCCCAGGTCCAAGGACAGTGCCTGGGCATGGCCTGTCCTGATCCCATTGGAATAGTTTTGTTGCATTTTGGTTTTATGCGGTCGCCCTTGGACCCAATACTATTGGCAATTTCCTGTCAATAAGACTGTATGGAAATAAAACACGTCAGAAAAATGAGACTTTAAGTTTATAGGAACAGCTACTGAGGGGTGCACCTGATTTTACTTCATATATAAATAATAATTGCAAAATAACTTCCAGAAGCTTTGTTTGGGCGTTTTTTTGGTTTTTGTTTTTTTTTTTTAATAAAGAGAAAATACGCTGTAACACACTGGTCTGAAAATGGGTTAAGCAGATTTACTTCTCTTCTTGGGGACAGATATGTTTGTACTTTGAGCCAGCTACTGCCTATCCATGCTTCAGTTTATTCTTGGTTATTAGACAGGGAGTGATAACACTAAAAAGAACAGGTATTATGAAACAAGTTGAGATTCTTTAATGTAAAGATTTCCTTTTTAAGTGTCTCTAACCTGTACCATCTTGGAAAGAAGTTTCAAAAGAAGGTGGACACTGGACTACTACTTAGTCTCTCAGGTTTATAATATATTAGAGAGGAAAGCATTTTGCTGACAGGCAAATGGAATTTCAAAGATTTATTAGAACATAAGTTACATTATATAAAATCCTGTAATTCAAGATAATTATTAATGATAAGAGGGATGTATTTTAAGATAGGAGATGCTGATGTTTTTCATTCTATCAATCTGCCTCAAAATTAATTGTACCTTCCATGACAGACCAAATACAGTCTCATATGTTTGCATTTTTTTTTAATGAATAGCAAATAGGACATATGGGATGAAGGAGAAGTACGGAGGAGCTGGAAGGAGAATGGACAAATGCTATTTTTCAGTAGTAAATTTTGTTTATCAGTTCTTAAAAAACATATTTTAAAAAGTCCTACAAATATGTGGGTGGGGGTTGAGAGTATATAGGTAGATTAGGAAAAACAGTAAAGGAAAAAGGCATAGGTAATTTTTTTTCTTTTTTGAGTTGCTCAAGCATAACATGTTATTAATTTGTATGAGCAATGTTATGAGGAGCCTGGACTGCAAATGACAGACTAAAATTGACAGCATACAGAGTAGAAGGGATATCTAAATTGGCATTCTGAGATCAGTGTTGGCTCTGGATTTGCTTACTTCCTTGTTACAGATCATTAATGTTGTTATAAAACCCTTTAATTAGATTTTCAAACATAAGATGTGAAGTGATGGCAAATTGAGAAAAAATTAATAGAATGTGCAGGGAAGAACAACCCAAGATTCGATTTGATAAAATGCAGGATACAAATGTCTCCCTCTCCTAGTGACGAAGAGAAACCCAGAATGGGAAGACACTAGAAGAGTGATAAGTAATGCCAGTCATGGTAATGAAAGTTTGTTAATCTTGTAAAGTCAGGCATCAATGTTAAGTTGTCATGCAGTTCTCCCCATGCATGTGCCTTATGACTCAGTAATAATGCGATTCAAAGGGTCCCCACTGCCCTCACTTTGGTTTATATTCAGTGTACAGAAGAAATGTGTAGATTTTCAGTGTTTTGGTTTCATTCTTCTGTGGAAAGACCCTGGTTCTGTTTAGATTTTACTTTAGTCTTTCTTCAAAGGCTTGCTCTCTGGTGCTGTCACTACGACATGGTAAACTGGGGAGTGTTAAGTGTGTTTAGTATATTGGATTATCTTCTGTTCTAAAATGTGTAGTGTCTTACTGTAGTAAGATGACTTGCATAGCTTTGAACTGTGTGAAATGGGCCATCAAAATACTGTCCCCTTGCTTTGACAGTAATATGCCAAGTACCATGAGTCCAGCTTCACAAAGATAGATAGGTTGCATAGAATCCAGAGAAGAATCTCAGGATGTTTATTAGATGGAATGGGTTTGGATTTATTTCTTGATGTGTAAATATATTTCTTGATGCATAACTATATATGATTTCTGCAATAGAAAATGCATAGGAAGTGGGCTGCTTCTTACGATGTCAAGATTCAGAAGCTGCCATTATATAAGATGCATTTCCGCAACTCCCAGAGTTGAAATGCTTCCATTGCATCTTTCACAATTATTTACAGGTATTTCAGGTTTTAGCTGTATCTTTCTGTCCTCACCTGCAGATACTCTGTCAAAAGCAAGGCAACAGAAGAGTCATTCATTCATTCAGTATTCCTCCAGTACCTGTTACTGACTCTTATGGCTTCTTTTGGGTCAGCAGATAGTAAATAGCTTCTCTTTCTTTCAAGAGCCAGGATCATCAGCTTTCATTCAAGGATGGAGATTGTCCATGTGTTAATTTATTATTTATTTTTTAATTTGTTGATATATTGTCCTTTTCTGAAATGAAGCAAGTCAGAGACCAAAAAGTGCTTCAGCTTTTGGGAGGCCCTTTCTTGGCAGCCAAAGGTAACAGTGCTAGCAATAGTCTCCAGTGTGTTTGATGAGGGAGCTAAACCCGGGTGTCTTGTTGGAAGGGCTTTCCATCACCACCAGAGAGCTCTTCCTCAGCCACTTCCACAAAAGTTCATCTGTCCTCTTAAACTTATGGGACTGTCATGCTTTAGACTGTCAGTGAAAGTTTAGGTTTGTCAGTGAAAGTTTGAGTAATGCTGAAATGAGTCAGTGCTGCTGCTTTTCCTTACCTAAACCATCTTTCTTCCCTCTCACTCCCAGGCAAAATACAGAGTCCTTTAAATCCTGAAAATTAAAAATTGTGTTCATGCAGCTCTAATGTTAGGTCCTCTTAGAGAAGAAAAAAAAAAAAAAAGACAAAATAAAAAATGGGCTAGATGGACTTCATGTCTAATATGCCCAATATTTTGTTTCCAGCAGGGAAAGAGAAGAAACAAGGTAAGTATAATGTGTGCTGGAGTATTTTCCTTACTTTCAGCAGAGGCTTTCTGAGTAAAACTTTGCTTACTCTTTGACTTTTCTTCCTTCAGATTAATTTCCTCATCTTTTCCTACTACTCATCTTCTCACCATTATTTATTACTGTACAGACTCTGACCAGATATTTAAAAGTTAACATACTATAACCCATGACCATGAGTCCATACTGCAGTCACAGTAAAATTGTTGCAAAGATCTCAGGTGTAGAATTTTATACAAGTATCCAAAGTAATTGAAGTTCTTCAAGGGTCTTCAGCATCTTCCATATTCTTAATCATGTATGTATGTATGTATGTATGTTGTATGTATTGAAAGATTCAGGAATTAAGACATCAGACCTTTCAGAAGTACTGGATTTTGTTTTCTTCTATAGGCAGGCAAGGGATTGAGCTTTGGACTTCCTGCTGTGGTATATCATATCTTTGATGTAAACCATATGATAAATACAGGTTCACTCAAATCTTGCAGAACAGCTGTTGCTACTGAGTTTCTTTAGACATCAGTCTTGTTTTGAGTAGTTCCTCATGACCAAGGTTAATTGACATATCTTGCATCTCAGAAAAAATGGGCCTTTCTTTTATTTTGTGCACCTCCACACCTGAAAAGCATGAAAAACGGAGAAAGGGATGAATAGGACATTTTTCAGCCAAATTTGTGGGATTTGGAAGTTTTTGAATCTTTAATTGATGAATCAAATTCCTTTTCCTCTAAGCATATGCAAGCACACAAAGAGTAAACAGAGAATTGGAGCTCACTCAGGAAAAAAAAATCTGCAAAACAAGAAAGCAGCAAGCCCATGTATTGAGTTCTAAGCTGATCATCTATCAGCAGATCTTTTCAAATCATTTGGGCTTGACTCTTAAAGAAGGCATCCTTTAGCAAGAAATAAAATGTTGGTCTTACAGGTTTGTGCTGCTGATGGTGGGGGAGTTGGAAATACCTTTTTTTCTTCTGAAGTTTCTTCTTGAGCTGGAGCAGAACTGAATTGTTCAGGCTTTAGAATGGACAACTGGCATGTAGGATTTATTTTCTCAGTGTTGTTCTTCTTTCCTCACTCTTTTTCATCTTCATCCATGCCATCTGACACAAGAGCCCAAAGCATAAGCCAAACTCATAAATAGTTAGGGTTGGGGATCCTCCTGGGTACTCAGCTCCAAGGTATAAAAAGTCCAAACCATACTGTATTTCCTGTTGTGGATTTTTGGGATGTACTTACCTATCGCAAGACTAGAAAATAAAGACAGGCAAACTCCAGCATTACATGAGCAAATTAATTTGCAAATAAAGTATATAATGTCTGACAGGAACATATAAGAATTTGTATTGAGAGAAACCTGGCTAAGAAGTTTAAGTAAACATACTGTCAACTCATCGTCAAAAGACATCTCTGTGAACACAAGAGGAAGAACTGAAAATCTTTATCCTTGAAATTTGGGAAGTGGACACATGTCTTGCCAGCAGATGAGCTATGTACTCTTGCCCTCTGGAGCTTTGGAATACTAAAAAAGTAGAGGAAGGAGGAAATCATTATTAAGTATGTTTTGATATGATACTTCTGGAAAAACAGTACACATTAAACCATAGCTCTTGATACTTTCTGGTGTGCTAAATACCACGAAAGAGCTCCTCCTCCCTTGCCCACATTTGCTATTATGAAAGAATCTACCAGACAGTATTGCATGTATGTCTTTAACTCCTGTGTATATTTGTTCAATCTTTATTTTCACAGGCATAGAGTGTCAAGCCAACCAAGCATCGGCTACCTCTGAGGAGTGCACAGTTGCATGGGGCGTCTGCAATGTAAGGAAAACTTCTGTTGTGGAGCTTGTGTGGGGTGATGCTATCCTCCTTTTTTGAAGACATGGGACAGAATGAGTTCTGTAGCATGTTTCACATAATCCACCAGAAATAAGAATTTTAAAGTCCTTATGTTTACTAGAATGTAGAAAGGAGAGAGAGAGAGAAGAAAATGAAAGATGGAGAGATGTAATAAGACACAGAAGCAAAGGGAGGAAGATAAGCCTTAATATTTTTTTTTAAGGAATAATAGATCTTTCATTCTGAGCATGATTTTCCTGATCATGGTTTGCCTAGGAGTTATACCTTTTCCTTTCCCCTGGTCATAGGATCACTTGGATGTCAGCCTGCTTGATTTGTCTATGTGCAGGCTAATTCAAAGAGTCAGTCTGGTGTAAGCAGGTGATTTGCTTCCAGTTTTGGGGGAAGATCAAATAAATTGGTCCCACTAGCATGTTAACTCCAAACTTGAATACCTCTTAGCTAGCCTGGTCGTGAGTTGGAAAATAAACTATTCCATAGTGGAATAACTTCCTGATCCTCAGTTGCATCTTTACTGTGCTGTGGGATTGAGTTACAACGTGGTAATGCTGGAACAGGACCATAAATGTTGCAATTCTGTTTGCAGAGGACAAAGGCAAAATTTTTAACCATGTCAGGATATTCTAGTGTCAAAATTATGCTGTGAGAGTCACCACAAGTGAAACCTTGGTTTTAAGTAGCTGTATGGGGTAAAAGAAAGGATGTTCTTACAAAATACATAAATGAGATTTATTTTTTTCTTTCTAGTTTTGCAAATTCCTTTTTATTCAGGCTCTGGTATCTCCTGCAAACTGACAGAAAGCTTCCTTCAGCATGAATACATTCATATCATCCCTGATACTCACTCTGAAATCCTCTCTTTCTGATCATGCTTCTTATCAGCATCTGCTCTGCCAATTTTAGCAGCTGCTAAACTCTGCACTCCCTCTTTCATCAGAAGTCAGTCAGTTGCCACTGTATGCACTGTGGAACAGGCTCCTTGCTGCTGTTTCACTGATGTTTCCTCCTCTCAGAAAATGTGGATCAGTTCCTTGGTGTTTATCAGCTAATTGACTGATCAGTTGTCCACACCTTTGCCTGCAAACTCTTGCTACTCTCTTCTTACTGTGATGCTTTCAGTGGCAGTTTTCACATTGAGATGCATTCATACATTCTGAAATGATGGGATCTGAACTTTGTCTTTCAGCACGCTTTCCACTTCCACTGCATCTCTCGCTGGCTCAAAACTCGCCAAGTATGTCCGCTGGACAACAGGGAATGGGAGTTCCAAAAGTACGTATCCTGCACAGATTTCAAGATGAAAAGTCCACTTGTCCTGTAAATATAAATGATCAATGTCAGATTGGTGTGTCAGAGGGCATAGTTGTTGTTCAGAGAGGTTCTTTCCTTAGTCACCTGGTTCTAAGTGAGCTCGGAAGGAAGTTCCAAACAACTGTGGGGTATGTGGGAGCTGTTAAAAAGTAGTGATTTCTACTGACATTCTCTCTGAAGAATGGAGAGCAGGAGAGAAATAGAATTAGCTAGAAGTGGAGTCTCAGGTGAATACTGTGCTGCTGCATGAGCAATTTGGGCATAGAGGATGACCTGAATTCAGCTGCTTGGGTTCCAGAGTGTTTCTGTTGAGGTGCCAGAGGTCTTATTGGGTCCCTCTGTTATCTTGATGATTTGTTTAATAACTTTGATAGCCTCAGAGATTAATACAGCTGATTTCCTAGCATCATGTAGCCATTCCTGCAGCTTTGGCCCATTTATTTATAGTTGCTGTATTGTTTGTTTTATTTAGTATTTTTTAAAGATCTCATGTTAAGAATAGTAGTAGGAGATCAAAGAATGGGTTTTTGAGGGATAGTCATATTTTGAGAGGTAATTGTCCATTGAGAATAGTTAGGAAGTTTGCCTATCACTTGCTTCATTCTGCACCATTGATCTAGTAATCTTTCCTTAACTGTAGATTGTCCCTCTCCCCACCTACTTAAAAAAAAAAAAATTAATTCTAGTCAGAGTCCAGACTGAAACAAAGCAAAACAGGTTTTATAACTGTTAAGGATTGTGTTTGGGCTCTGGTACACAGTCAGTTGTGCAAATCATCATTGACATTGCAACTGAAGTACCATAGTTTTGATATTAAGATGTTTTCCCTTACACACAATGAAAACTGAGTCCATGTTGCCTGGCTAATCACTTCATATTGTATGGGCAGCATGATGAGAACCAGAGACATGAATTAATATTTTCTGATGTGTGCTCAATGTTACTTCTGGGGCTGTGACAAGCTTTGGCCTTGTTTCATGCCGGATATATTTGAAATGGGATTCAGGGCAAAAGATAACTGGTACTGAGATCTCTTGCACATGGTGTTGTGGATTGCTCAGGCTCTCTTCTAACTGGTGTCTGGGTAGATTTTTAGGGGAAGTGAAATGTGGAGAACTTCTAAGATTTCCTTAACAGTATTTCACCTTCATCCCATTTATGTGTTAATTATGCTGTGGTAGAATGAAAATAAATCCACCCAGACCAGCACTCCTATGAATTGTAATTTTTAAAGAAACATTAACATATTTTCTATTTGCAGGTATGGACACTAGAGAGATGGTCACACACTTCTTGTTACGTCATCGAGCTCAGTTGTTCTTGTCACTATGGGTTTGTTTTAGTGACTTGGAAAGTCAGTAATGTATACGATTCTTCTTTCATGCTAATTTCTTCCTATTGTATACCATTGAATAAAGTCTTGTTGGAGCTTCCTGTCAAAGTTTTTTGTCTTGTGTTCAGGAGCGGGCAGTCTGGGCATGAGGGAGGAGAATTATCTGCAGACCAGGGACTTAAGCTAAGCTTAACTCTTTAGCTGGGCAGTGCTTCTTTTTTGCTCTGCCAGGCTTTTGACTGTGAGTTTGGTCCTACTCCCACACAATGGAGAACCACACCTTTGGCTCACTGAGGTCGGTATTAAGCTCCATTGTGTAGTGCAGTGGGTGCAGGACTTGGCCTGGCTAAGAGTAGTTTATGCAAATGGCTTTTTGTGTGGACATGCTTTAGTACAGCAGAGTTGAAATGATGGTCTATACAATTAGGGGTTGTGTCATCATTAGAAGCTATTCTCTCACTTCTGCTCTTGAGTTTGTCTAGACCATCTCCCCTGCAGAGGAAGTTTTCACTAACTTCCCAGTTCCAGCTGTTTAGCTTTGGGGAACAGAAACGGGATGTCACTTTTTCTCAGTGTTCATAAAGCACTTTCATGAGTTGAGTGAAAGTAAACTCAGGAAATTAATGTGCTAGATCGGCTGGAAAGCTAAAAGTAAGCAATAGTTGAGTAAACCAATTCTTGGTTGGCTTTCTAGTGATATTTTTCCCAGTCAAGTCAACTGGTCAATAATCATTCCTTTGAAAACTACATAATGTTCTGTTTGGTGTATCCTCTGCCAAATGGCCTGGTATCCTGCTCACTGCATCAAATTTGGCCCTCTGTGTCAACAGCCTTAGCAGATGCTGGGAACTGAAACAGCATCCAAGAAATTCTTCCTGCTACAAAAGGCTGCCTCTTTATGTCAGCAGTGGTAGACATGGTAGATTTCTGTCCTTGGCTATTCATGATGCCATCTTTGGATGTAATTTTTTTGCTAGTTACTGAGGATGGGAAATCTGATAGCTGATGTTAAACATTAGTGCACTGTAGTGATTGGGGATAAAGATGGCCACTGACTGAACCAAAACTTGCAGGTTTTTCAGTAACTGCTGGGGCTTTCTCTAATCTGCAGCAAGCAAATGTCAGGATTATTTTATCAGTTGGTGTCATTGCTCTGAAATGATACGGCTTGCTGTTTTCCACCCTTAAGAAGAAAACAGGAACAAGTAGAACTAGAAGAGTTTATAGCTAGACAGTTTATTTACCATGTTTCTTGGTAGAAAGCTCATCCTGAATTTGCCAGGTAGTTTTGGTGATGGAGGCAGGAAGGGAACAGAAGAGGAGGGGGAAGATGATCTCAACAGTGGTTGAAGTATTCATCCAGACAACAGGGTATCCAGGTTAAATGCCATTCCCTGAAATTTGAACTCCTATTTAATGTCCTGTCGAGATGAGTGAAATGTCAGATGTCCCTGTTTTTGATTGTCCATTTTGTTTGCAGTGTTTGGTTTTTCAGGACCTGGTACCCAGATGCTCACCAATTTATATCCTTGAGAACTTTGTTTTGGGTCCAGCTACATTGTTTTGATTCATCCCCCTTTCGTCTGTGCATATTGCCCTGAGCATATTTTTTTTAGCTGGGGAAAGAAATGTTTTCCTCTCCTCTGTGGCTTCGTGTGCATTTGCTTGAGGCTGTGCCTGCAGAAAGACAAGGGGGTTTGGTTTTTTCTATTGCCTTTTTTTTTTAATGTACCCTCCAAATGGCTGGCTACAGGCACTCTCCTCTAAACACCCTTTGAAACTCTGCTCTGCTGCAGTGCATAAAACTCTTAAATTTGATTTCAGATTGCTTTTGTAGTGTCTGTCCCAAACCTGGTTTTCCCAGATGGAAAAATACAGAGTGCAAAGCACCAATTGCTTACATGCCCAGGAAAGAAAATCCTTTTTCAGCTGCTGCCCGTTGCAGCGGCCCTGCTGCCACTTCTCCTGCTGCAAAGGTGACGGGCCATGGCTGCTGCAGCACAGGGCTGCCGGCAGCTTGTTTTCTGTAGTGCATTAAGGGTAGTGCTTGGAGAGACAAGGAAAAGCTTCAGCGAGTGATGTCAGAGAGAAGCTGTGTGGCACAGGCAGCACCAGGTGAAGGTACAAGAGATCTCTTTAGTCCAAGGGCACAAAGTGCCCCATTTCCCCAGGGAATGCTTGCTTGCTCAGGCTCGTATCGCTCTGTCCTAACTTTTACTGTTCAGCCTCTCCACCTCTGCTAGATGTGGGAGAAAGCCCATTTATTCCCACTGCCTTCTTTCCTGAAGCAACAATCATTTTTGACTACAGCTTCCCCTTTGTGCAAAATACAGAGAGCTTCTTGGGGAGGAAGGAGGAATAGGGCACATTTCTAAGTATCCTGTGGGGAAGATAGGTGCACAGGGGAGAAAAGACCATGTCAGTGCCGTTTGCCCATCCTATAAATGGAGAATGCATTTGAACTGTGGATTTGAAAATAAAATCAGGAGAGAATGACAGTTAAAACTGCAGAGAACAGTGTATCCTGCAGCTGCCTGGCTTAGAGAAAAACAAATCACTGGTAGACCTGCTGAGGAGCAGAAGGTAATTTTGACATTTCTGATTCTTTCTACAAGTCTGTCAGCTGAAAGCAGGCTGCATTGCTGAGCAGGCCATGGCAGAGAGCAGCCGAAATGACCAGACAGTGACTTCCTTCTCTGCCTTTTGCAAAGGAGACAATGAGCTCCAGGTTCATGGCATCGGCTGTGCCTCATGCGCCAAATCCCTCAGTGATCTTGCATTAAAATGCCAGAATCAGGACAACGTGGCACCAGGATGACACAGCACATTGGGCTGCATGGAAGTAGGAGGGGATGGATGGGAATTTTCCTGTAAAAATCACTACAGACCGTACATTAAAAAAATGCCAGGCTGTCAGGAGTCTGCTGGTTGAAAAATGTCTGATGTCTAAGAAAAATGGCTGAAGCCTCAACCAGTTTGCCAGGTTTGTAGAGACACACTATGGAGTGAACTTCATCATCATGTCCTCCTGCCGCAGTCAGATAGGGAGGGAGTATCTGTGGAGATGCAGCTGTTTGGGCTGGGATGAGGAAGCTTTGCAATTGCTTTGTGTGGTCCTGTCCAAATACCCCTTGCAGGGGAGCCCCAGGAGCTGCTCCCACTTCTCTGTGGTCAGGTGTGATGGTGAAACCCCAACAACACATGAGAAAATACACCTTTGAGTGTGGAGTTGTCCATGTGCAGGTAAGAAAGGGGCATGCAGCTGTCAGCCCACTCCCACTATCTCCTAATAAAGAAGCTAATGGCATCCCCAAGTGGTCTGGGACCACATCAGCAGATCTGATGTGAAGATGAGCTAAGTAGCACTGGTGGTGTGTGAGTTGCAGCAAAGCCTGTGCAGGCAGGGACCTGAGCTTCCAGTAGGGGAGCACCCACTTGGGAAGATCTGCACTATTTCTAAAAAACTGCCTCCTCCAAAGACATCAGGGCAGAGAACAGCAGTAACACCACTTCCCTGACCGACTCTGCCATGAGCTTCATTCCTTGAACTAAAAAGGAGCAGCGAGAAATGGGGGGGAAGATAACAGAGATGGGCAGAGACCAAGACTAAGTCTCTGTGCTTGCTCCCATTGTCAGCCAGGCAAGGAGGTGTTCTGGAGGATGAGGCCTACCCTTTGTGAAGAACACAACCTCTTCCCTTTGTCAATGTGGGGGTGATCCCACATTGTATTTGGGCAGCAGGAATGTGGTGCTGTCATGGGACAGCAGAAAGGCACTTGCAAGGTGCAGAGCTGATGCCTGTGAAGCATTGCTTGGCCAGCACGTTGCCAGCCCTTTCCTGGACCACTATGAACTCCCATCCCTCTACCCTATGGCAGCTGCTTTGCCATCCAACAAAGGGATGAACCCCTCGGCACTGGCACCCCAGATTGCTCACCCCAGCCTGGGTGACAGCCATCATTGCTGGAGAAAAAGAGAAGGAGGTGACACTGCTGAGGGTATTTTCCTAACGCAGGTTCCTCTGGGGGCTGGAGGGGAAGAGGAGGATGGGTGTAGAGAAGCATCCTTTGTCTCCATGCTTTTCTCACCACCTTCTCCCCACAAAACCCGTGGGAAGAGCGAGCTCTTCTTGCCTGCTCTTGCTTTTCCTCACAAGCTCCCTCTGCAAATATTGCTGCCGGTTTAATCTGCTGTGAGGAAACACACCATTCCCCCACCACAGGCTCCATACATTGCTCAGTTTTCCTCCCCAGTGCAGCAGGCTTTGCAGTAAGCCTGTTATTGCTCGCCACAGGGCACCTTGGCGCATGGATGGTTTCCACATGCCCCTCACCCCACCACCGCCCTCTCCCCATTTCCTGCTGCTCACTCTGGTCTGTTCTCTGCTCTCTTCTTTTATTTCCCCTCTCTCTGATATGGTTCCCATGGAGATCCAAGGTACCAGTGGTGCCCTTCCTCCGCAGCCTGAGGGAGGGGGTTAGTGGGGTGATTTTGGGCTCACCTGGGCTGACATGGTATTCAATCCCAGAAGTCAAGCTACAAGGTGCTGGAAGTTCTATTTTGTCTCTCTGCTACTTGACTCCTTCACAATAACAGGACATTGGCCTGTTCCTTCCCTTTTTTAGCAGCTCTCCAGCCTCTATCCATTGGACACAGAAGCGGTAGCTTGCCGGGTCTTCGCATCGTGCCATACCCAGCAATGGTCCTGGTTGTAAAAGCAAAAAAAAAAAGGCATTTGAGGTTTGATTTGAAAATCCATTGGAAATTAGCACCAACTGATTTTGGAGAGGCCAAATCTGAGTGTGGGGATGCACCACTGCCTGTTGTCTTGAAGAATTTACCCACTCCACTGTAGCAGCCTGGGTTTTGTCTTTTCTTTACATATGACTGTGAATATGGCGCAGTCTGATTTCTTGGTCCTTGCATGAAAGGTGAGTCCTGACCTCACTGCTCCAACACATAAACCAGGAACACAGCAGAGGAGTTTCCTCTGTAAAGGAATCAGATGTACCAGCATGGTAGGTATCAAAACTCAGGATGGGAATGCAAAGTGTCAGGGTTCTGATGGTGGCCTTGAGAATGTGTCCTTTTCTTCTGGTTGTGCTGTTCTTACTCTCATGTCCTCTTTATCTTCCTGTGCTGGACCTCAAATGGATGTTTATTTGCTGGGAAGGGGATTAAAGGGAGTTTTCTTCTCTTGAGATGCAGCCTGCCTAATATCTTTTTCACCCCCCTTCCTCTCCCATGTCCTAGAAGACACCATTTTCAATGCAGATCAAAAAGGGCATTCATCTTCTGTCCACTCACAGACAGAAGTGGTGTGCTGTTGGAACAGTCTTTTCATCATAGTTGTATTGGATGCATTGAAATGATTCATTTTGATATTTTAGACATGAAACATTATGATTTTTAAATGAAAAACATGGGCTTGGATGTTTTCTGTGCTCCTCCCCCTCCTACCCTTCACCAAATGTCAGTATTGTGGATTTTTGATGAGCATGTGCTTGCCAAAATCCATCTCAGAGCTGCAGCCTTTTCTGTAAAACATGAGTTCAGTTGTGTGTGGTTTCAGTGTACAAGTCATTATGCTTGTCACAAAACCCTTTTACTCACGTTCAGTTTTGGGGATGAGAGATGACTCCAGGTGCCAAGGCTCTCATGTCCCACTGCTCCATGCAGAGTGAGTGGCCATCCATCTCCCTGCTTAGCTAAGTGGAGACCAAACATTTAAATACTGATAAATCACTGATCTGTGTAATGTTCAGAGATGAAAGTCTACAAAAAAAGACAACAGCCCTGTGAGGATTGTCCTGAGTCTCTGGTTTCTACAGAAACCTTCCAAGACTCCCTAAAGGAACTCGTGTGAGAAGCAGCACCAACTTATCCTCACAGTGGATATTTTGAGTGTCTCTTGGTGCCACTGTGTGCCTTTCCAGTGTGGGGATAAGATGGCAAAGAAGTGTTGCTCCCAGGTAGGAGGCAAAAATGAGACACCCCTTCCTTTTTGAGCCATTTTAGGGCAGATATAATTTTATCCATGTGGAATCTTCTTGAGATGTTTCAGGTAAACATGAATCGCTGAGCAAATGAGTATATTGGACACAACTTCCAGGAAGGTAAAATTCAGAAAGCAGAAAGGCCCATGCTGGATTTGCTTCAGGGGATTTTTACTTATTTCCTAGACCTTGTTCCCATGCCCCTGATGTCACCCGTGAGCCTCAGCTTCATTTCAGACAATAGTCAGCTGATAAACACAAACCACGGTCTCTTTTTGATCCAGGCATTACCCACCTTTAAAACCTGAGACCAGCACCCAGAGATGCTCCTTCTGCTCCCATGTTACATATGACATCTCTCTCAAAAATTGTTTTTAGTGTTTCTGCAACCACTGTGCTCACACAATATTTCTGTCCTGGGTTGTGACTGCCTCCACGATCTCACTGACCTGGTTCATCCTGCTTACAGCTGGAGATCTCCAAGGGGCAGGATGGCATCCATGGGAAAGGGACACAACAAATCCTCAAAATCACAAGCAGCTGCAGCATTTGTGCCACAAATCACTGTTAGAACCTCAGTCATTACTTGTTTAGTGGCCATCTCCTCACCTGTGCTGTAGGTTGTACTGGCAGAATGGAGCTACAGGTGATGACAGTGGGCCTGGATTTGAGGCCACTGTTGATCAACCATCTACTGAAGCACTACAAGCAGCTCCTGGAAGATGAGGCAGCCTCATTTACTTTCTCATTTCCCACTTCTCTTCTGGTATCGGAATAACACTTCGGGCTCTTTCCCTTGAGTGCATTGCCAAGCTCTTTGAGCTGTCTATAACTGTAGTATATTCATTACTGTTTCATAGTCCCTGGTCATCTCTGAGCAGCAGCCCATGAAGATGTTGTGCTTCTGACAGGAGGCACCTGTGGCCGGTCCTATCTATTGTGGCAGCACATGCTCATCAGAGCTCTGCACATAGAGAAGATGTGCCTGAGGTGAGGACGATGAGCTCAACCCAGCTCCTTTCTGCTCCCCATAAATCACATTAGAGTATATCAAAGCCTTGAACTGTCAGCGCTACCTAGATGTAAATACAGTAATTATCCTAAGTAAAATTAACAGTTTATCAGACTTCCTGTGTTGAATCTTTTTATTACAAGGGGGTTTTTTTCCTCACAGATTTGATTTGCCATAGAGCTTATGTGACTCTGGATTATAAATCTCTGGCTTTCAAACACTACCTGACATCATGAGCCGTGCAGCTAATTGGCAGCTGCTCAGAGACTTGTTTTCCTGAGGAGAAGGCTTCTCTCCTGATTGCCCTGAAATTTTCTGGTCCCTTTCAAAAAAAGGTTTTCCCGTGCAGTGAGTGATGTTGGATCCTTACCAAGGTCCTATGGGATTCACGGATGCAACCCTCCACAAATAAAGCGATGAGCCTGTGCCAAGGAGAACATGGGGTGGCGAGTGTGGGGAGCGGAAAGGGCTCGAGCCTTCCTCACGCGCAGCAAAGCAGAAGGCGGCAGCGTCACACAGCGAGCACAAGGATGGTCTCTCCAGCCCACCATCCCCACCAGTGACTGCCATCTTGGGCTGCCTCTGTGTTGGGGGAGGCTGCTGACAGCAGCTGCCAAGGTAGGAGCTTCAGAGAGGCACCTGCACAAAGCTGTGCTAGTATCACGAGTTATTTATAACACAGTCAAAGCTTCCTAACGATTGTATTGGGCTGCACAGTTCAAGTCATATTAAATAACCTTTTTTTCACCCTATCAGAACAAAATTACTCCACTAACAGGGAAGCACTTGACAAAGCCTGGTGCTGCATTTTCCACTGCCCACGTCCCTGCAGCAAAAGACAGAGGAGAGTCAGCACAGGCATTTCACCGTGAGTTACAACTGGCAAAAAAAAAAAGGGGGACTGTGTTTTGAACATTTGAACATTAAAAAATGAGCCATTTTCCACACACACCTTTGCACAGCATTAGGACACAAGGAACATTATTGCTTTTGTCCCAGTGGATCCTGGCATGAGAGGTTCATCTCAGTGTTCTTCCTGCCTATTCAGCGCCTCTCTACCAGAGCCACACTTCCTAAAGATGATTCAGAACATGAAACGTGACAAAACAAAACTGATTTTAATAGCTTGTCTTGGCCAAGGCCAACTAGGAATATAGCTGTGTTATTATCATGAGCTGGAATGCAGAGCTATTTACTTCATTCACAGGGACAACAACAAAATAGCAGCCCGTGGTGTTGGCATGGGTAGAGCCATAACTAAAATTTTGCATACAAAATAGAAATGACCTGGAATAAACTCCTTATTATGGATCTAAAATATTTTTTCTTGGACAAAATAGGCTCAGAAAGCTCCAACAGCTTGTGAGCTTGAAAAGCAGAGTTTTGTCCAATATCTGACTGGAAACCTCTGACACCCTGAGGATGAAACACTGACACTCCTGCCTCCAGATGAAAGCCAGGGTCTGAACACTGGCAGTACACTGATGAGTGAAAGTGTCAAGGCTGGAGACTTAAGAAGGACAGAGCATTTAAACAAAGTGATTTTACATTTTGGACTGAATAGAGTTCTGGAACCAGGGTGAGCTCTGAATATGTATATCCATTCCCAGCCACTGAAAAAGGAGAGCTGTAGGTAGAGTAAAGTAAGAGTAGGCTGAATTCCTCATTATGAGACTAACATAATTAGGTTGTGGTTTGTTTTGCTTTGCATTACTTTTCTTTTAATTAAAAGGCTCTCTGTACAATTTTGACAAGTATTTTCACTGTTTATGGATAACTTTTTTCCAGGGATAGGTTTCATCCCCTAGCTAGACCTGAGCAGCTTCCCCCAGCCATGTGGATACAGAGGGGTTTCATTCTCTGGAGAGAGCACTTCATCTGAAGTACAAAACAGGAGGATATAACGTAGAAATAACTATAGTAAAATCTGCTTAACTTTGAAGGAGGAACAGACTGTTTATCTGGTTGTAACAACATAATGTCCTTCAGTTTTGTTCCAAATTTTCAGTCTATCTTGGACTATCTTTTGCATCTTAAGTAGATCAAGCTGTCCCTAAATGCCCCATGAACATACCTGAAAGCAGTATGAGCTTGTACCTCAAGCATGTCTTCTTCTTCTTCAGTCCACTGGAGAAATCTTATAAAACAGTCCTTCAAAGTACCTTCCAAGAGAAGGAAGGGTTGCCGCTGTGGGATTTCAATTTTTTCTCTCTGTTCTGGACACTTAGTCCATCCACCCTGCTCTGCACCTCCCCATTTCCCCAGCCTTGCCTCCCCCTGCTTCCTATACACTTGCAGGCACTGCTGGAGGAGACCAGTGCCACCAGCTCTACTGAGCCAGGAGGTGGCTATGGGAGGCAGCACGAAAGATCTCCAACAGTTCATTCAGGAAAATGGCTTGTGTTTGGGGTGATAGGTCCTCTTACCCCCATTCCAAAGTGCTGTGAGTGAGAGACGTGGATACATGTGCTTCCCCCCGTCCACGTATGTCCATGCCAACAAGGAGATATAAAAGCTGTCAGAGCTGCCCTGGCTTCCTTCTTTCCTTGAATTTCCACCACTGTTTTTCCTCTCACTCGTGCTTTGGGATCAGCTGCAGTATGAGCCATACAGAGGCTTGAAGAAGACAAGGTAATGTGCATCTCCAGGCAAGTTTGAGCTTCAATGTATTTAGTCCATGGGCACATTTGCGTGCAGAATTGTGCTCAGAAGGACAGCAGGAAGAGAAATACGGATGAGTCCTGGCTCTGCCTTTGTGAAAAGGCTGCGTGCAGCAAGAGGAGCTGAAAGGCTCTGCCACACCCGCACTCTCTCAGTCTGACTCTGCGGCTTTTCCAGGACATCAGGCTCATCCTCCACCTCAGCTTTCCTGTTGGCAGGCCCGGGAAAGCAACACAAACATCTGTAACACAGGTTTAGAAGTGATTACTCAGAGTCTACAACGCTTTGGATCAGAAAAGTGCAGGGCAAGCACTTTTATTTATTTAGGTGCTAGACACGTATGGTAATTACTCAGTGCTTGCGTGTTTGGGTGGCTTTCTAAGTTTGAAAAAAACCAGACTGCCACAATGCAGTCACCAGTAAAGATGTCTCAAGAAGATGAG
The DNA here is from genome assembly GCA_013398275.1 of Promerops cafer. NCBI lineage: Eukaryota > Metazoa > Chordata > Aves > Passeriformes > Nectariniidae > Promerops > Promerops cafer. The sequence goes on from VZSE01013747.1 coordinate 259,921, forward strand.
CTGAGGTAGGGACGTTTCTGTAGTGAGTCATGGCAAGTTCACAAGTAATTTGTCAGTGAGTTACCGTCCTCATCCTTGGCTGTCCAAGCCATTTCCCATCCCATTGGGTGGCCTTCAGGCAGTCGTGTGCTGCTGATGCCAGCATGCAACATCCCTGTGCATGGCCCCTGTCCTCACCTGTCTTCTGTGAGCAGCAGTGCACAGGTCCTCCTGCACGCCTCTGTGTGCAACTCTTTTCCTCCCCAAAATCTACTCTTTGGGGTATCTTTCAAGGATTATCCAGAATGTAACAGAGATATATGCTGGGGCTGAAATGTAAGCTCTTCCTTTAGCAAGCCATACTGTTTTGATACAAGGAAAACCAAAAATCAATTTGCTCCCCCTCCTTCTGCACACACATTGTTAGAAACATAGACTAAATTAATTGCAGGAACATCAGGCACCAGAGGGGTAGAGAAAAAAATTCAAAGCCTTGTAGTACAACTCTAACAGCATTTCATGTGCTCTGGGGTTTTCACTTGTGGTGACTCTGAATCAAGGTTTCAGTCACACAGAATTTAATGCCAATTTTTATTCTGCTCATTTCATGCTGGGGACGTGCACTTGACCTCTGCAAAAACACACTTTAAGGCCTCAATGCATCAGTGATTTCTGAGACTTGGGTATGAGCAGGCCCCCAAAATTATTTCTCTCTTTAGTCCTCTAACGACAAGCTTTTTCTTCCTTTCTTCTCTCTGTGTCTGGATTAACAGACAGACACTATCCATCTGTGCCAATGTCCCAGCTCCTGGGCGAGGTGATGAAATTGAAATTTCAGCTTCAGGAGCTGAGATTATTTATTTTAATAAATTAAACTTTCAGTCTTTCATCATACTGAGAGGAAATTTGAAAACATCACCTACAAGATGTTGGCTGAAGTCTGTGGGGATGCTGGAGCTGTAGATCGAACAAGAGATGCACTGCATTGTGCATCTCAACTGGGACTTAATGAGAAGGGTTATTTCTACAAGGGCTTCTTCCTGGTTTATGGCTGGGGTGGCCTTTCACTGGCCTATAAATGTGGCTGCTAGGGTAGAAGATTTGGCAGAGGTCTCTCTTACTCCCAGAGGTGTGGGAATCTCACAGCCCAATAACATCATACCAAAGATAGGGACATTTGAGATCATACTGAGGATGGGAGACTCCCCACTGCTGAATTGCCAGCAGAGGGTATTTTGGATCATCTTTAGAGGTGATTTGAAGGCTAGAAGATTGCAGAGAGCATCTGGCTGCTGGCACAGAGCAGTGAGCCCCACAAACATACCATATTGTCCCTGGGGGCTCCTGTTGCAGCCTCTTTTGCAGAGCTGCTTACAGGATAGGGGGACCTGACAATCTTTGAGAGCACCTGCTTCATGCATCCCATCAGGAATGCTGTGATCACTGCAATCTCTACCTGTTTGTTTCTGGGGGTGAATTTTTCCAGTTCAGTGACTGAGGTGGTGGAGCAGGGAGCAAAACACTGATAAAGCTCTCGAGGTGCTTGAGAGCAAAATGCTTGTCTTGGAAAATGGATCCATCAATATTTTATGCAACCAAACATCTTAAAACACATGATACTGAATGTTCTCAGTAGATCTTCTCCACGGATTATCTTCCTCTCAGAGCATGTTGGAGCCTGGATGTGTCAGTCCCCTGGCCCATGGAGCTTTGCTGAGGGGACACTTACTTTTCTCAGCTCTGATGAGGAGCCTTGTCAGATAAAACTGCAGCAAGCAGTTAGGAAAATTCTGATCACTTGCTTTTGCCATCAGTGTGTGCGCCTTCTCAAAAGATTTCACAGACATCACTCAGGCACTTTCAACCCCCATACCATGCCAGTAGATTGTTCTGGCTTTTCTATAGTAAGGGAGCTCACTTTGGATCCTGCTGATTTCAAGTATTCACTTCCTCTTACTATCTTCTTTTTTTTGTTTGTTTGTTTGGGGTTTTTCCCTTGAGAAAGGGAAAGTAATTTGCCTGTTCTTGCAAGATCTGATTTGCCCGCTCCCTTCCCCAGGACTGACACATGGCTGCTGGGACCAGGAGGTGACTAAGGGCTTTGCTGCAGCCAAGCATTGAGCAGAGAGCCCTTTGCAAAGTTGTGTGTTATATAGCGGGAAATGCTAAATATGATGAAACAGTTTCAGGGCTCAGCGTTTCAGCAGCCAGTTACTCCCAGTCCAGGATGAATCACCCTGGAGCTGCTGCAACCTCAGGCAGGTGCTGCCTCCAGAGCCCTCCCACCACCTTCCCCATGGCCTTTCCCATGCCCTCGCAATGTTTTAACCAGCAGCAGCAGCAGCTGCCACACAGGCACTTTTCTCACTCAGCACTCTTCTCTCCCTTCAGTTTCAGCATGATGACTGGAGCCTGTCTGGCATGGTGGAACATCACCATGGACTTACTAGACAGCACCAGCAAAAAAGGAGAGGGAACCTCTAGCTGGGAAATTTTAGGGTCTCTCAACCATCTCCAGGTTTCCCTGAACCTGTTTCCTGAGAGCAGAATCTGCTGCGGTTGGATATACCCCGTTCTCTGAAGAGGCAGAGAGATTCAACAACCCTACCAGCAATAAATCCCAGCTGTAGTAAAAGGGGCTGTAGGGTCAGCCTCACTCAGAGAAGCACAGAAACCACGATCACAGGGTAGGGGTGAGCTTGAGAGGGAGCTGATAATCCTAGTGAGTTCTGCAGTCTGTTCATATGCTGCCCACATTGACAGCTGCTGTCCAATCCCGGGGTTTAAGATGTCCGTGGGGTGTTTCTGAGGAACTCAGAATCCTGGCTCATCCCTGCTTTGTTCTGATTGCATAAATTACCCCAAAACAACACACTTCTTGGGGCAGTAAGGGGCTGAACATACTAATCGTCAGGTCTCCCACTGGCAGTATTCTGAAGATGACTTCTCTGCTTAGCATAGGCACTGCCAAACTGTGTGGTTGGGAGATATGTCCTCCTCTGCTTTGCACAGCACCTTCTGGATCCCCAGGGCTCTTTCTTGTCCCACCGTGCCATGAAAACTGGGATTATTATCAGCTGCAGAGCTTGTCCCACCCAGAGGCATCACTGCCCACTTCTGGATATCCTGCTCACACCACTCTGGGACATACTTGTAGCTCCAGAAAACAGACATTTGAGGGGCTGCTGCAGGGTAAGTTTGTGTCTCAGTCCAGTTAAATGGTGGTTTGTGATTGAGCTGGAAACTGTTTGAAACTGGGTCCATCAGCAAAGTTGGGTGACCAGAAGATGGTTGGTTTTATAGTTGGAGATGGGTTATTTAGGAAAACAATAAAAAACACCCATGATGTGATATTTAATTGTTTTTTCCTGAATTCAATTGCTGTTCTTTCAATTCCATAAGATGAAAATACAGTAAAATAGGGTTTTTTCAGCCTCCTCTTCTTTATAGCAAAAGATAAGATCGATACCAAGCCAAGGTACCAAGCTCTGCCATGAGATCCTGGGTGCAAACCAGGCCCTCCATTCCTTGCCTCAGGCCTCTTCCCATTGCCACACCAAGGGCTAGATGAAAAAGAAAGGTCCTTTCCAAAGGGACTCAACCAAACATATTCCCAATATTTTGGTTCTGTACATAAAACGGAAAGGTTTACCAAAACTTGCTGTTGAGATACCCTGTGCCATTTAAGCACATTTGTTAAGGAATCCTGCTATGTTTTAGAACACCAAATCTAAGAGCATCCTGTCATGCTCTTTAAGTAAAAACATTAGGATATCTAAAAAGAAAGTAGTTTATTTTGGCTATCCAGAATGAATGAATACTAGTAACCAAACTACATGAAAACACAACTAAAACCATAGTCCTTATTTTCTGTATTTGAAAGCATTCCGTTTTTCTCCCCAATAATATCTTGATTTCATGCCTATACATTTTTATTATTAGTCACCTGGCAGCTCTTTTTAAACTACATTTTGAGAAATAAGATTTCTTCATTGATATCGCAAACCTTCAGAGCAAACCATGAGTTCCCAACAAAAGAGCTCTTCCCATGTCAGCACAAGATGCAAAATTTTGAAATTCAACTAAAGTAAGGGGATGTATTTAAATTCCTTTGAAAGAAAATAACTCCCAAAAATATTACTAACAAATTCAGAAGTAGTAACATTTGTCAAAGCTGAACAGATCTTCACCTCCTAGGACTTCTGTGGCAGAGGGGTCAGAGCAGGTGGAAGAATATGTAGAAAGCAAGGAATAGAAACTCTCTCTGACAAACAGAGGCAGAAGCCCTGGAGAGTGATGGGCCATGAAGGATACAAATGCAAGTTATGATCCTTCATTAAAATAATATCAAATATCAAATCAGAAGTGCTATGACCTGGCAGGTAAAAGTTTTAGTTTATAAGCTGGGAGGAGTGACCACCAGGGTTTGAAATGTCACTTGGTGATGAATAAGCAGGTGAGCAAAGGTGGGTGCATTTACCATGTGCACACTCCAAGGCTTCACCATCATTGCTCCTCTGTTTTGTTCATCCCCTAGTTGAGGTTGGAGCACCAAGAAGGAGATGTCCCTGGGCTACCCACAGGTCTGCTCCAGGGCAACATTGCCTTTAGGCCCTAAGGGTTCTGGTCCATCCTGCCTGGCTCCTGCTGGTCCCCCAAGAATCAGGGCAGGGGAGCACGTGGGCAGCTCTGCTGCTCCTCTCAGCGCCACGGCCACCCCAGCTGGATCATGGGGAGCAAATTGGTGAGTTTTGCATCCAAAGCAGGGGGTGAAGTAAAAAATTTTCTCTTTCTCTCTGACGTTCTCTGAGCAGTATGACAATGACTCAAAATGAATATAAAATCAAGAAAGTCTCTTTTAATCATTAAAGAAATAACAGAGTACAACAGTGAACCACATAGGTTTCTGGAAGTTTTTCCTTACAGTGTATCATTTCTCTCTTGAGTTCAAAACCACCCACTAGTGAATTTGAATGAAAATCACTGAAAATATCAAAGCTCCAGAAGCATTTCTGATTGAGAGAGGTGGACAACAAATAGATCATAAAGCTGCACACGGTCGCCATAGCGATGGGGCTTCCAAGAGGACACAGGGGAGCCTCAGCCTTCAGGAGCATCACCAACCTCCACCACACCAGGAGAAGCAGGAGCATTCCAAAAGGGACATTGGGAGCTGTCCTTCAAAGGGAGAATGTCCCTTCAGGGAGACAGGTGGGCGGCTGTGCAGACAGAGTCCTTCCTACTGGCCCCCTTGCCAAAAGAATCACTGAGCAGATATGGAGAGTTTGGGATCTTGGGAAGAGACCTTCAGGAACATGACCTTAGCTCTTGAGTTGTCCGGGTTTACCTCAAGCAGTGGGGATGGGAGGTGATCTCAGTGTCTTTAGCAGCCCAAATTTCTATTTGAGACTGAGCCCTGAAGAACTCAAAAAAGTAAATAAATTAAAAACCAACAGAGGCCAGAAATCAACTAGCTTGGTTGCAAAAAATCTTCCCTGTTATGCAGTGATTAAAAAAAGAGCACTGAACACTCCTGACTCCAGCATGGGGTACCGTTCATGGAAGACTTCATCTCATATGGTAAAAACAAGATGAGTAAGGGAAAGGGTTGCTCTGCTACCCAATAAATAGCAAAAGCTGTTGATAAATACTTTCAATAAAGTCAAAGTCCTTAATATTTTTTTTATTATCAGCCTACAGTGAATATATTGCTGCCGAAAAGGCAGCCAAGAAAGGGAATGAGATGCAAGCCTGAAAGAAAGCAGTGGTTAGAGAGCACACAGATGAGGTAAATGTTTTCGATTTCCTTGTGCAGGAGCAATTTCGCTCAGCACTAACTGACAGTAGTGGTTAATTTGGGGAGTTAGTGATGGATATGCCAGGACTCCCCACATTTAAAAAGGCCAAAGGAGTTCCTATGAAGAGAAAAGGGAAGACAAGAGAAGCCAAGGGAATCACAGACCAGTCAGCCTAGCTGTAACTCTAGAACAAATAATGAATTTATTTGTAAACATCCAGGAGATGACAATGAGATGAGACGCAGCCAGCTTGGATTAGTCAAGACCAAGCCATACCACACCAACCAGCTTTCCTCCCAAAGCAGACTAACAGCAGAAGCTCCAGAGGTGCAGCAGCTCAGCTCCAGACAGGCTGTGGCCCAGTCTCATGCAACGTCCTGCTAAAACAGGCAGAAAAACACACTTGATAAAATTAGTGGAGGGCTAGTGGGAAAGCCCTGTGCTATTCTGGACTTTAAAGGTGATTTATTTTCCAAATGAAAGGCTAGACCAAATGAGGGTGAGCCAGGATCTGTCCTGGGCACAGGCCTGTACATGGCTTTCATGTAAATTATTTGCCTGAAAGATCAGGTTGATTAAACCTGAAGATGACCCAAAGCTGTGTCATGTTGCAAGTAACACAGAGAACTCTCCCTAAAAATAATACAAAAGAGGCTTTATAAAACAAAATAAGATATTCAAATTTCAGCTATGCTTATTAATAGCATCTCGGAAAGACTGAATATACATATAGATGAGATCAGTCAACATCCTTAGCTACATATCACCCTAAATCAGGAAATTACTTTCTACCAGAGCACTGTGCAGAGCTCACCCCCTGATTTGTGCTGTCTCTGCAAAAGAAGAACCAGAGCATCTTTTATTTTATATTTTAATTTTTTATTTTTAAGGCCCACATATTGCTTCAGGCATGCTATCATTCACATTGCTGACAAAGAAATGTGAAAAGCCTTCCACCACATTACCAGTAAGCCGGGGGCCTCCATGAACTGGGAGGCCAAATGACTGGAATGTCAAATACATTTTGACCCTTGCTTGGACTGGACATTGTGGGCTAAGAATAGACCCAAAGTAGAGTCAATACTGAGAAAACTTTAATGGTCAAATAGTAATGAATGCAACAGTGTTTTGTAGGTTTAGATCAGAAGCCATGAGAGTAAGGGAAAAAATTTCCCGAAGTTAGCATCCCAATTCTTTTCCATTAAGAAATTCACAATATTTTAACTGTCGGAGGAACTAGCACAAGGAAACTGTACCAAGGAGAAAGACTGCTGAGCAGGATACCAGGTATTTTTCTGAAAGCTGGGAGATTTCCACTGACAGCATATGATAGTCCCTTTACCTCTGCTGCAAGACAAACTTTCACCTTACTGGCAAGGTTTCCTCCTACACATCTGTATTTTATATTATGGATATATGATCAAAACTGATCAGACAAAATTAAAGGTCACTTGCTGGTGGGACTTCCTGACACAGCTTATGAGGGACCTGGATGACAGATACCATCCAAACCACCAGGGTTCACAACTGGCCTGACAGTTGTGAACCCAAGGCCAATTTAAGTAGAAGTTATACCTGTACAAATGATAATAATGGTAATGATAATGATAATGATAATGATAATGATAATGATAAGAGAAACATTATTTTTTTGTGTCATCCACTACCCAAAATAAAAACATGAACATGCTGCCTTGGTCTGGATAATGCACGCAGAGGAAGATGAGCTAGACTTGAGGGAAGGCTCTCACAGGGCTGGGCAGGCTGCAGCCTGCTCTGGAGCCATGTCAAACTCCAGGCTGTGTGCCCAGAGGAAGCCTTCAGTGCTGTGCTTGGTGTAATGAAGAAATATGGATGTGAATTAAACCCTCCAAGAAATGATGAAATTACGTTGTTTGTTTTTACCTTTGTTTTAATTAATCAATTCCATCTCATCTTGGTTTTCTGTTGGTATGAATGGGTGACCAGGTGTGCCTGTGTGTAAAACACCCTTGGAGGAATACTAAAACAAAGTAGTAAATTAGTTAAGATGGCAGGTTTTGGAGCTGAAAACAAGATTATTCAGAAGTAGCCAGGCTTACCTAACCCCTTCTGCTTTAGCAGTGGAGAAAAACTGGGCCACTTGTGAAACAGGGTATATATAGACAATAAATATTAATACATTTTAAAGTAAAATTAAGTTTTAAGAAACACGTGTTAAAGGAAAGTTACCGTGGTGATGCCTGTCACGTTACATCCCCAAACACAGTGAAAACAAGATTACCATATGACCTGGGTCATACAGCTTGGCAAAAAAATCCAAAGAAGACTGGATATCCCCCTTCAAAGCAGGAGAGATATCTCCTTCAATATCCTTATATCTTTCAAAGGCCTATGTTCTTCACTGCTGGAAAGCTCACTGGGGTTTTAGCCTGAAAAGACTCTGTCTCCTCCTTGAAATCTTCCTAGACAAGATTAAGATCTAAGTAATTCCTTCAGTGGCAACCTCACAAGTCACTTTGATAGATATACAACCTGTTGGTCAACCATTTGAATCTACTGATTTATTGATTTGATCTTAATTGTGATCTCGGTGTGATCACTTAATTGATCTGCCTTAATACTTAATTAGCTTAGTAGAAATAACAAATTAATCTAGTGAGATCCTTGCTCAGGTGTTCCTTCATGTGATCATCCTTTTTAATCACCTCTGCAGGGAATATACAAGGTAGATTTACACTATTAAATAGTCACCGAGGTCACAAACCTGAGGGCAGGAGTAAATTAGGGTAGGGCATATGCCAATAGCTCAGCTCTGCACCTCTCCAGCCAACACCTCATACACCCTGTGAATAAACTCATCTCCAGGCACCTTTGGTCTCCCAAAGATCTTGCTGTGTTGCTGAATGAAGGGCAAGGAGGGTTTCGTCTCAGAAGCAAACATTTCAAGGATGTCTTTCTCCATGGCTCACAACCAAAGAGGAGGCATCCTGGGCCCCACAGTGGATGATTTATCCTCCCTTAGCCTTCACTCATGAGCACAGAAAGCTCTGGCTCTTAAAATTCTTAGGGAAAAAGTTGTGACTGAATTAAACTGAAAGAGAAGGTAAGATGTTGAACTGTAAGATTTTGAATAATACAGAACTGGGGTGACAGGCATCCCATTCTGTTCTTTATTTTTCACATTGTCACAGCTCTTGGATACCAGGAGACATCACACACTCCTGTGGGATAGGTAACATACAAAAAACAAGTCTCAATGGACTTTTATGTGAGGTGGATGGGTGGTGGAAGGAAATGAACAGCTGAACTTACACAAAATCACTAGGTATTTGCACCCAGATGGTTAAAATTTGGGCAGAAGAGCTGAGACTTCGTTCTTGTCATACAATGTGAGAGAACAGAGAAGGAATTGGGCTGGTGCCCATGGAGTAACCCACTATCAGAGCATGAGCTCCCGCTGCTCCCAGTGCCCAGGCAACTCTTTTCAGGATTGATGCTTTCAAACTCAGGTCAAATGCAAACCACAACAGAATAAGCAGGAAAAAGGAGAAAAAAAAAAAAAAAAAAAAAAAAAAAAAAAAAAAAAAAAAAGAGTAAAAAAAAAAGCTCTTATTACCATCTCTGAGTGGGTGAGGGATGCAGCATTCCTGACCATTCAGTTAGCTAATTTTGTTCTTTATGAATGTTACTGTTAGCTTTGTGAGAAAGTCAGAAGACATCATCTGAACTGGCTTAGAAATTATAAACAAGCATTTTAATTTTTATTTAAACTGGAGAAGCTGTTAGAGGCCTGTTTTGAAGCCAGTTTAAGTCCATGGAAGGATTTAATTGGGCTTTGTTTGCAGGCGTGGCAGCAGCCTCTTTTAAAGTCATTCCTCTGTTTATAATCAAGCCTTGCCCCCGTCAGATTTTAACCACTTCTTCCTAGGTTAGGCACCGGCATGGGCTGGTGACAGTCCCTGCTGCAGTCGCATACCACTCGTGTGGTGCTGGCGTTGGAAGCCAGGCTGCTTCACTGTTTCCACTGCCGACTGTTTGCAAACGCAGGAGAGGAGCTGGGAATGAACAGAGCAATGCAGAGTCGGGGAGGGAGGGGTTTGGTGGCTGGGCTGGAGTTAGTCACTGCAGACTTCCATTTCCAGATCGTGAGGAAGGACTCAAGCCATTTTAGGCATTTTCTTGGACTTCCTTCTCGGCTTTTAATTGAAATACCCAGGAGGGATGGAGGAATCCACAGGCCTATTATGCACTGATGTGGGATACTTCTGTGCAAGCAGAGACGTGCTCCCCCTTCGTACTGTAGAGTCAGACCACTGTTGTTCGTCCTTGGCTCCGTTCCTTTTCATGGCAACAGGGAATCATCCACACGTCTCACCTTCTGGAAGCTGATGCATTCCTCTGTGGAAGATGCTCACTGTGGTGAAAGTAATTTTTAAAGAATTTTCTTGCAGGAGCTAACTATGCTGGGATGGCTTGAATATTCAAAACAAAACACATTTAATTCTGATACCTCTGAGGTATATAAATATACATAAACATTTATCCAAATATATCCGTAAGTGCCACAGATAGGAAGACATATGAACCAGCAAATTGCAAAATCACAAGGGGCTTTGAACACCCCTGTTCCTTTTCAGCAGGAACTGATGCCTACATCTAGCAAAGCAAACAAGAAAAAAGCCCGCGTAGCTGCCAAGACAACTGACACATCCAGCTGCCAGATTTTCACTACGCTTCTCACTCCAGTGTTGTAAGTTTTGCATCTCCCCTTGTCCAACAGCACTGTCCTTTTTGCCAGAGCAGCTGTTTGGGACATCCCCCCCAGGATGTCCCAGGGGAAGCAGGCAGCAGGCATGCTAGGAGCACAACCAGCATGGCCAGGCAAAGTCCCCTCTGTCCATTCCCAAACATGGGGCTAATGATCACCATGCAGGGCAGCAGCAGCAGCAGCAAATGGGATTTTTGGTGTGGTTGATGTTACAACGCTTTTTTCTCCTGCTGAAGAAGACAGAAGAATTTTCTCTGTCCAGGGGAGCTCAGTGTCCTGGTCACCCAGAGAAGTTTCTCCTGGGCTTGGTGCTTGGCCTAGCAGCACCATGCAGAATGCCCATGGCCAAGCCCCTTCACACAGGGCCCAAACATGTGCACAAAATACTTATTTATCACATGGTGAAAAAAACAATGTTTCTGGCCTTTTGTGATGCTGATTTTGCACCTCCTGCTTTGTGTTTTGCTTTCTTGAAGTTGATTCTTAACTAGTAACAAAGTTGCAGACACAGAAACACTGAGGACACAGGGGTAACATTAACCTTGAAATTGTTACTTTTCTGACCACTAGAAAAGCTCTCTATCTTCCCTTAAAAGCTACTTAAATGTTTCTTCACTTCTAATGAATGATAAACAAGTCCTTGCTGACAGAGTATCACGAAAACCTAGACCTTCCTTTCTCATTGGGGCCTGCGGGTGTATGAAATGATGACCAGTCCAGCCATCTCAAAAGGTTTTAGTTTTAGTCCCAGGTGGTTGCACCTCTCTTATGGTGCCTGTGCTGGACTGGGTGACTGGCCTTTCCCTGACACCCCACTGATGTGGTTTGTGACCACCTCCATGCACTGAATCTGGAGCATCCTGTGACACCCCTCTCCCATGTCTGTCCTGCAATCAATGGGAAGGCATCTGAGATAGCAAAAGAGGTTGGAGTAAGCATCACAAATCAGCCCATAAACCTCTGCTCTGCTAAAATGATCTTTCCAGGGCTTGAGGCAATGTAGGAGAACAAGGAGAAAAAGGGTGCTGCTGGGGTGCTGCCAGCTTTTGCATTCTGGCTGCTCTCTTGGTGCCTTTTAACAGTGTTGCACCATCAGGGGTGGTGCTCCCTTCACCAAGACTTACCAGCCTCACATGAGGGACAGGCTGGGAACGAGAACTGAATGTCTGCTGTCGCCTGATGTCAGCATCCCTTGCTACAGGCGATCAAAAGAAAAAAAACTCATAGGCAATGAAATGTGAGGGTTCACAAGGAAACTTCTGGGAAGAAAAGTGATAAGTCCATATAAATTAGGAAGGTAGGGAACTGAGGATTAACCCTATTGTTTTACACACAGTGGTTGCATTAGAATCAATTGTATTCCGGTGTTTGTGGTAAATAATTGACTTCTATTTGCATGTAGAAGGAAAGAATTCATGCCAAAAAGCCAAGAATATAAAAGATCTTTTTAGAGAAAAGTAGGGGGAAAAAAAGAAAAAACCCAGCCATACCTATATTTCCTGTGGAATTTTTTCTTCCATGGCGACTGTAAAACCAGCTCAGATTGTGTTAACTAATTGTATCATCCTGTGAACAACAGGGTCCCATTAGCTCTGTCAGAAGTCCAATACCCTCTCTACTGAAAACCTCTTGATTCAGTACATTTCCCTGCCACAGAGTAAATTTCTGCTTGACCCCATTGAAGAAATCACTTTAAATCTTGAAACATAAAAACTATTACAGCAGGGAATAAAATTACTTTTCCCCTCTCTTTGCATTTTAATTGGAGACATCAAACACCATGTTGCAGTTCAACATATAGAAGAATGTTGTAGCAAGTAAAAAAAAAAAAAACTGAGAGAAAAAGAAAGTAAGAAAGGAAGGGATTGTATAGCAGTAATAAATGTATTCTGTTCTTTATAAACACGTGTGCTGTGGATTTGTGTCGGTGGGACAATTCAGGAAACAAATGAAAAGATAAGTTTTGGGTTTAAACCCAGAAGATTTCAAAGTGCATTGTTTATACTCTCTGCAGTGCAATAAAGCTTATCAAGAACTTTTCCATTGGATACAAGAGTAAAAAGAAATAGGAGCAATGTGAACAGTATGCTTCCTTTGGGTTGCAACAATATCTGTAATTCTTTCAGCACGGATTTCCCATGTTAGCTTAAGCTCTCTCTCACAATGATCATTTCTAGCAGATAATCATAAATACTTTGCTGAGCTGACTGAGTTGTTCAGAAATTTGCCATCATTTCACTCTCCACAAGCTCAAAGCATGTGGCAAGTTCAAGGGCCCTTAATTAAAAATATAGTACTTTCATTCTCGAAGCTCTTGCTTGCATCCCGGTAATACTCTGGGATAAATCAACTGCTGATGTAAATGCATTAATTTCAGTGTAATTTCATTTAGAAGCTACAACAGTACTACATTTTTATTTAATGATTTGAATATGCTTTCTGTAAGGGGGAGTAGGATCACCTCTACCTTACAGAGGGGAGAGCTGAGCCTGGGAAGTGAGAAGCAGAGATTTGACCAGCCCTTGGTAAAAGCTGGGAGAGCATGCAAGCCTCTCACTCTGATCCACGTTTGTGCTTTCAGCATGACACAGGACGTGGAAACGACACACGAAGACACATACATTTCAAGCATGAGATTTGGCTCTAGATCACCAGACCTCAAAGCTGCAATATTCCCTAGGCAGAATGTACTTCTGCCCCTCTCTTAAATTGAGAGGTCAATTTTTGTCTTCTTTTCCTATTTTGCTCTTGTAAGGGAAGACAGCATGGCATGTTTGTTAGAACTATAATGTTGCATTTGCTAATTAAATAAAGTGGGGTTTTTGGGAGAACTTCTTTTAAGCAAAACCATGTGTTCCAGGGAGGAAACATTCTTCTGGTAAACAGCTGAGCCCTTAGCATTTAGCAACATAACTGTGTTTGCAGCTATTGAAAACTGTGTGACCGAGGAAGCCTGTGTTTCTGAGGCTGAGGACTGAAAGCATTTTGCTTGCTGTCAGAACGCCAGCCCTTTCTTTTATGTATACGCTAAAAGCAAGAAAGAACCAACTATTGGATGGTTGCTTCTTATGGTTTTAATAAAATTCATCTCATATCAAAACGCTGTTGGGTTTTAATGTTGACGCTGCACTGAGCAATGTTCTCTGCTCTGGCACAGCTGGCTCTTGCTTTCCAGAAATATAGCTGCACCCTGGCATTACTTGCAAAAATTGCAGCCTTAAATCATTTCCTCATCCCTCTGACCTGTGCCAGGAAGGACCCTCCATGCACAGATCTCCTTGCTGGTTCAAAGAAGGGGGCCATTCCTCCTCCCTCCCCAGCTGCTGCACGAGCAGAGTGCTGTGGCAGCAGGAGGTAGCTAGGGAACAAAAGTTACCTGCCAGATATGAACAGCAGCCCTGGAAAGCTCAGGAAAAAAGATAATAGAGCTGGAAACTGCAAGCAGAAACAGGACTCAGAGAACGGGAGTGCCCTGTCCCCGGCTCCTGCTTTCCATTCCAAGAGTCCACATCTTTCAGAGACACTCAAAGGGCTGTGGGACAAATCCTGCTGAGGGGGAGCAGGGAAGTTTTATTTGGTTTAAGTGATTTCCCGAGCAGCATTAGGGAGCAGGGGAGGCTGGCTGGGTGACTTTGAGATCTTACACTGCTTCTCCATCCAGCAGCTGGAAGGGGAAAGCCACAGTCCCAGCTCCCTCTGGGCCGAGGGAGATGAGTATTCCTCTGCTCGCTCATCTCACTGAAGATGGGCTGCTGAGCTCTAGGCATCAGGTTGACCTTCACCGTACAAAGGGATCTTATCTTGTTCTTTGTAGCCCTCAAAGCAGCTGGGCATGCTTACAAATTTCAGTAACTACCAGCTAAGGCCAAACAAGATCCCACGATAAAAGTTCAAGGCTCTGCATTCCTCTCTTATGGCTTTCCTGAGCAGATTTTCCTATTAACCAGACTTATGGTACTTTCATCCAGTTATCTTAAAGTACATAACAACTACTGTAATTACTGACAATAATGAGCTAATCAATTCTTCTAGGTATTATTTTCAGGGAATAAATATTACTATCCTTGCTGTAAGAATGGGGAAACTGAAGCAAAGAGGAGAAGTTTCTAGATAAATAGGTGTGTTTTACTTTTAATATTATAATATCTCCTGGGTTTATTTGTATAGGTTTATGTATTTGCTTCTTTGTGTTCCGTTATTGCTTTCCAGTAATGTTATCTGTCATGGGTTGTGCATGTGTACTAAGGTTCATTTAAGAAAACTGCAGTGATTTCAGGAAACTTAACAGATATTGAAGAGTTTTGGATCATTGCTTATATATATATATGTATATTTGATTTATCATAACCCTATTTTCCTGACGTTTCCTTCTCTTCCTCCTTGTTTTATTTCTGATGCCTTCTTTTTTTAGAAAAAAAACACAAATAAAATTCTTTTCTATTTGTTTTCCATATACTTCAGCTTGCATTTACATCTCTAATACGGAAAGCCAACTGAATATGACCCTCTAATGTATAAAGAACTAAGATATTCTACTGAGTAGGAAGCTTGCAAGGCAGAACTATGGCTTTACTAAAGTTAATCAGTTAATCACTTATATATAATTAATATTCAGAAGACATATGTTGGTTTGGTAGCATTTATATAAGAGTTTAAATTTCACACATTTCAGGTATGCTTCCCTGAACCCTTTTCAAGGATAGATAGACAGGTAGCCAGGCCAGAGGCTAAATTGCACCAAAAAAAAAAAAAAAAAAAAGGACTTTGTTTGTCAGGACAGTTTCAGGTGAACTGAATGGTAGGATCTAGTCTCTAGATAGGAACAAGTGTCACAAAACCCTTATTTGAAACATTTTCTTTGCACCAAACTTGTTGTTTAGTAAGGGCCTGACTTCTAAAAGCATTTATGTGTTTATGTGCACTTTATAAACAGTATCTTTATAAACCAGCACTAATTCCTTATTGAACTGTGGACTAAGAGTCTCCAGTCTGACAGCCTTATAATTACTTATTTCAGACAACTTCTAATTCTAAGGAGACCAAAAAATTAAAATAAGTCTCAGCTGTGTTTAAAAATTGCTTCACAAACAAGGGAAACAGTCAATCTGAAAAAAAATTTGACGTAACATAAAACCTCTATAACTGGAATATTTTGGGAAATTTAGAAACAATAAAAGGCAAAAATCCTGTGAGAACCACTAACAGTTCCTAAGGTGTCACTGTTAAGTTTAAGGCTGTTAGCCCTGACAGCTTTAGTTCTGAGACTTTCTGCTCTACAGATTATTTTCCTGAGGCTTATATGTCCTTGCAAGGCTCCCTCCACATCTCTTAGCATACTGCCTATGCCTTCAAGACTTCTCAGGAAGGCTAATCCAATATTCGGGCATTTTTTGAGTGGTTTGTGTTTTCCTTTTTGTGCTGGGGAAGACGAGAACAATCTTGCTTAAAATAAACCCAAACAAAGGAAGCTGAAGAGTGGGAGTATGTGAGGGAGCTGGTGGATAACTTACAGGGCTGTGAATCTCCTCCTGCCTGTAAGCTCCTCTTGTAGGCTGCAGTATTGATTCTGTGTTTAGTCTAGGCTCTTCCCAAATACCTGCTTCGGCTCTTACGTGGGTTGCAGAGAGCTCAGCCCTGAGGGTGAGCGGCAAGGGAAGTCCTCCTCGCAAATGTCCGGTTTTGGATCAACACCCCTGATTTTCCATTAAAAACATGCACGTGCCTGCATTTCCCTTCCACTCCTATCTCGTAATGGTGTGCGGCCCGACGGAGTCCAAACGCACCGAAGGGAAATGCCGGGATGGGGCATTTCCTCACGGATGAGCCCTCAGAGATTTGAGGAAAACTCGTGGCAGGTCCGTAACCTCTGGGACGGCTCAGGGGCTGAGAGGGCTGGCGAAGGACCGCGCCAGTGTCACCTGTGCCTGCGACTGCCCCTCTGAGGGGCGGGAGCGCTGTCAGGACTCTGCGAGCCCTCATACCGTGCCCCGCGCCATTCCCGGCACACGCGGGGGTGTAGCAGAGAGCGCGGGGCTTGTGGGCTTTTTTACCCTTTGGCATTAAAGTGTGGAGCTTTGGGGGTTTTGTAACGCCAACGGGAGCCTGAGGCAGTTCTGGGCACCCCCCGGATAGGCAGTACAGTGCGCCCCCAGATTAGGAGGAATTTATTCACAGAAAGGGCAATTAGGCATTGGGAGCTGCCCAGGGAGGTGGGGGAGTCTCCGTCCCTGGGGGTGTTTAACGAAAGACTGGACGTGGCACTCAGTGCCATGGCCTGGTTGGCATGGTGGTGTTCGGTCACAGGTTGGACTCGAAGATCTCAGAGGTCTTTTCTAATCTAACTTATTTGGTGATTCTGTGATTCGCATATCCTCGGGGGCCTCGGGGTGCGGGCCCCGCTCTCCAGCCCCTTTGCTCGCTGGCCGGCGGCTGCCGGCCCAGGCTGCCATGTCTGTGGCGCAGCACGGCCCGGGACCGGCGGCAGGAGCGCTCCGCCCGCCGGCGCCTCGGGGAACCGGCCGGGAGCCGGGAGGAAAGGAAGGAGGGTGGCGGCGAAAGAACCGCACTCTTCCCGCCGGCGCCTCAGCCCACCGGGCCGGGCAGCAGACACCGGGTGCACCAGGCCGAGACGGCGCCAGCGTCCGGCCAAGCTCCCCCAGGCCTACGCCGCGCACTTTTGGGCCGACAGATAAGGGCGTGTGGGGCGGGGCAGGAAGAAGGAGCCTTTTTTCTTTTTTTCTTTTTTTAGGGGAAAAACCCTTCGCCTTTAAGGGGCGGGGCAGCGGAGTTTGCGGAAGAGCCCGGCGAGAGGCGAGCGCTGATTGGATAAATTCGGTCTCGTGACGGCGGCTGAGGCCGTACCACCCCCCCCCCCCCCCCCC